>SJXQ01005933.1:38345-82555 GCA_006408695.1 Aepyceros melampus | reverse complement strand
ACATTCCAAGATGTCTGGCTCTAGATTAGTCATCACATCATCATGATTATCTGGGTCATGAAGATCTTTTTTGTACAGTTCTTCCATGTATTCTTGCCACCTCTTCTTAATATCTTCTGCTTCTGTTAGGTCCAGACCATTTCTGTCCTTTATTGAGCCCATCTTTGCATGAAATGTTCCCTTGGTATCTCTAATTTTCTTGAAGAGATCTCTAGTCTTTCCCCTTCTGTTCTTTTCCTCTATTTCTTTGCATTGATCGCTGAAGAAGGCTTTCTTATCTTTTCTTGCTATTCTTTGGAACTCTGCATTCAGATGCTTATATCTTTCCTTTTCTCCTTTGCTTTTCACCTCTCTTCTTTTCACAGCTATTTGGAAGGCCTCCTCAGACAGCCATTTTGCTTTTTTGCATTTCTTTGCCATGCATCCATAAGGTGTGGCAAAAAAAAAAAAATAAATTCATCTTCCTGTTATCGTGGTAGTTGCTCAGACTGGTACATGCAAATAAAGTCTATGCAGTTAATTTGTAACCTTCAATTTATTACAACATGCTGGGTCAACACCAGCTTATTTATTTAATCAGTAAGAAAGTGTCAGAAAATAGATTTTCTGAACAGACAGGACACAATTGATCTTTGCAGTACAGTATTTTAATCCTGTGGGGTCTTACAATGTTGTTGTTGTTTAGTCTGTAGGTCGTGTCAACTCTTTTGTGATCCCATGGACTGTAGCCCACCAGGCTCCTCTGTCATGGGATTTCCCAGGCAAGAATACTGGAGTGGGTTGTCATTCATTTCTCCAGGGGATCTCCCCGACCCAGGGATCGAACCCACATCTCCTGCATTGACAGGTGGATTCTTTACCACTGAGTCACCAGGGAAGCCCCTTGTAGTGGATTCTGTAATTTAAAACTTAAAAAAATTCCTCCTCTCCAGATGAACTTTTGGAGTAAAGAGTCAGAAAACCTGGAGCCTGACCCCAACCAAGTAAATGTAGTGTCGGTTCCCTGTAAGGAACACACCTCATTTATGAAACATTTGCCAGTCACAGATCCAGCGGTCACTGCCTGTCCACCCAGAAGTCAACAGACAGGCCCAGGTCACTGAAGGGAGGGCAACCTTGAGGAAACAAGCATTTGTGCTAAAGGGTGCTGACCCAGTCCTGGCCCCACTACTTAGGCAAGTGACTTCACCTCTCTGCATCTTTGCTCATCTGTCAAATGGGGATCTTAGCATCTGCCACCATGGGGGTGTCAGGGGAATTATGAGAGACAGCGCATGAAGTATTTAGCTCAAGGCTGGAATACAGTGAGTGCTCTATGGATGTTATGCTGCCCTGTGAATGGCTACAACAGCAGAAGCTGTGGCAGCAGGGAAAAGGAGGGGAGGGGGATGAGGCTGGAGGTGAGGAAAAAGCAGAGAGGAGTCTATGGCCACAATTTAGATGAGATGAAATCCTGTACTAAGGCAATGCTGTGGGATGGATTTGGACCATGCTGCCAAGGGAGAGGGAGCTGGACCTGGTGATGTTTGGGGAAGAGGGGAGGGAGATGTCTAGGATGTCTCTTAGGTTTCTGTTGGAAGGCTGAGGGGTCGGGGCACCACTGTTGGAGAATGAGGTCGAGGGGGTGAAGGTGGGAGGGACAGCCATCATAGCCACACCAATTGAATACATGTTCCAAAGGGTGGGCCATGTCAAGGTTCAAAGAAGAAATCCCCTGAGTATAAAGAGCTTTGGGGGCACTAGCCTGAATGTTTGAACAGAGTCCAAATTGAGAGGGATGTATTTGTGGGGCAGGTGGCAGTGGGGACACCCCTGGGGGGGATGTCTACCATGTAGGGGTCACCATGGGGCAGGGGAGACCAGGGAACTCATGAGTTGAAGTGGACTCCCACAGCCAAGAGGTGGCTGCAGAGTTCTTGAGTTCTCTAAGAAACAAAGGAGTAGAAGATGGTTCCCTAAGGACGAGGGATCTGAAGGGAATCAGCTACTGACCACCGCGGACTGCTGGCCTTGACCTCTCACAGCCACCCAGGGAGGGAAGCAGGACATCTGTGTTACCACAAGGGAGATACTGAGGGATTAACAAGGGCAAGGTCAGTGATGGAGCCTGAACCTGTATGCAGAGGAAGTCCACGACCCTTACCACAGAGCCAGCACCATCAAGCTGTTCTGCTTTGTCACAAAAAGGGAGTTAAAGAATGGGAAAGGGCTTGCCCACCAGGGACTGGCCTGGGGTAGGGGCCTGGTAATGCTGCCCCTGCCTCCCCCATCCCCTGCCACTGCTCAAACCTGCCAAAGTGGCCAGTCACAAGGTCGTGCTCAGGACTCCAAGTAATAGCATTAGGAAGGTGAGCCATGGGTTTTCAGCAGGGAGTGACGTCATTCAAGTGGATTATTCCAGCATTTGCACTTCTGCAAGTAGGTCAGAGAGAGAGTGTACAGCAGGAAAATCAATTAGGTTAAGAGATTGTTATCAAGTACTGGAGAAGAGGAAATAAGCTCTGGACATAGTAGCTGCAGGAATGGAAGGTGAGAGGAACCCCAGGAACTAAGTGCAGAAGGAATAGAAGGATGACTAGGAATTATGGAAGATCAACTCCCACCAAGAGAGCAGTAGAAAAATTGCCACACAGAATGACAAATATCATATGATATCACTTAATGTGGAATCTTTTTTTTTTAAAGGAACAAACAAACTTATTTATAAAACAGAAGCAGAGTCATGGATATAGAAAACAAACTTATGGTTACTGGGGGATGAGGGGGAAGGATACATTGGGAGATTGGGATTGACATATACACACTACCATATATAAAACAGATAATGAATAAGTACCTACTATACAGCACAGGGAACTCAGTACTTTGTAATGATCTATAGGGGAAAGAATCTAAAAAAAGAGTGGATATATGTATTTGTATAACTGATTCGCTTTGCTGTACACTTGAAACACAAAATTATAAATTAGCTATACTCCAATAAATATTTTTTAAAATTGCCAATATTTCAAATCTGGGTAAAGACTTTTCCCATACTGAATTTTATATTTTTTCACATTATCAGAGATGCACATGTTCATTTTACATAATTGGAAATAGAAGGACACGAAGAAAGAAAATCTGTCATTTACATACCTTGTCCTAACAAGTAACTGACCTCTGTTAGCATTTTGTTTTATTCTAGTATCTCCATAGGTATCTATGAGTATACATTAAAAAAATTGGAATTACATGACATATGCAATTTTGAACTTTAGTTTTTTGCGTAATAATGTTTTCATCTTCATATGTCATTGCATATTCTTGGAAAACACCAATGTTTAAATGGAGACCACAAGTCTTGAGTTATATCAACCATAAATTATATTGTATAGCTAGCATTTTAGATCTGGTTGGTTGAACATGAGCAAGTGACGAAGTAAACTTGGAAGATTATAGCATTTTAAAACTATAAACGTTATACATGCTCACTGTAGAAAATTTGGAAAAATCAGAAAGGTATAAGGAAGAAAACAATCACCCATAATCCCATTGCCCAGAGAGACTCCAATTTCACATTTTAGCTATGCAGGAATAGATTTTTAGGACCAGGAGTCATACTGTTCGTGTGCACTCTTTACATCCTGGTAATTTCCCTTTAGTTTTTATAACATGGGCTAAATTTTAGTACAGTCTATTGTACTATTGAATATAATCATTTTTATGATAAGGGAACTTTTCACAGCTAGAGCAAAAGCTTCAGTGGGCACTTTGACAAGAAAAAGATAAAAATACCCCATTTTAAACAAATTCTGACATGAAATTGCACTGCAATAGGAGTTACCTGACCCTAAGCCAAGCACCCCATGTTTATTTTTTTAAACAGTGCGAAAGAAAGTCAAAAGTGAAAGCTCCCATTACCTGCCCTACACTCAGTTCCCTGAGTTTGGAGGCTACTCTTCCAGAGTTTTCTGATGCCATAGATAAAGCTTTGTTAGTTACGTAAATGGAACTGTTAGCCACTTGCTTTTTTACCTAACTTATTCTATTACTGCTTACAGAGCTATCTGTTTTTTGGTAATAGCTTTAGTATTATTTTATACTATGGAGTGATGGAGTATCACAATTTAATAAGCCAACATCCTACTGCAGGATATATAGGGTACTCCCTGTTTTCACTTTTAAAATTGTGCTTCATTGACCCGATTAAAAATGGGCAAAATTACCCTCATACTTTGCCGGTGGGAATGTAAAATGTTGCTGCCTCTGTGGAAAACAACTTGGCAGTTACTCAAGAAGTTAAACATGGTTGCTACCACATAATCAAGCAGATTTACTCCTGGGCATATTCCAAGACCATCAAATACATATGTGCACATAAAAATTTGCACACGAATATCTGTAGCAGCATTTAAGCCAAAGAAGTCGAAACAACTAACATGTCCATCAGCTGAGGAACGAATAAAGAAAATGTGGTCTGTTCATCCAGTAGACTATTAGGCAATTAAAAAAAGGATGAAGTTCTGATGCGCTACAACATGGGTGAACCTTGAAAACTTTATGCTAAGCGAAATAAGTCAGATGCAAAAGGCCACAGATGATGATTCCGTTTATACAATACATCCAGGATAGGCAAATGCACAGAGACAGAAAGGAGATTAGCGGTTGCCAACAGGTGGGAGGCAGGGGGTTGGAGTGACTGCTTAACGAGTATGGGGTTTCTTTCGGGGTGATGGACATTTTCTAGAATTAGATAATGTAATTTGCTTGTGAATTTACTAAAAACCACTGAAATGTATGCTATAAAATAGTTTTATGTTGTTTGCAGTTGTATCTCAGTACAGATTACTTTTAAGTAGGCAAAAACTTGACACTTAACAAATGCAGATATTCATATGGTTAATAAACACATAAAGAGGTGCTCAACATCATTAGGCATCAATGAAATGCAAGTTAAAACACACTGTGAATCTACTACTTACCCACCAGAACACCTAAGAGTAAAAAGACTGATGGCGTGAAGTGTGGGTGAGAATGTAGAGAAGTGGACCACTTCAGCTGGTGAGAGAATAAACTGGTGCAACCACACTGGAAAACTAATTGATAGGATCCACTAAAGCTATGCACACATATCATTTTACTCCTTGATATATACTCAACAGAAATGAACACTTACATCCTCAAAAAAAAACAAACATGATGTCATAATAGTTTTATTTATAATAGCCCCAAGCTGGAAAAACCCAAATATTCGTCAATTTAGATAGACACATAAATTATGATATGTTCATCTAATAAAAAAGAATAAACTGCTGATACACATGGCAATGAATGGGTGAGTCTCACAGGCATTAAAACTGTGCAACGTTTCGTGTTAGAAACCTCTTTCTATTCTATATGCTGCACTCCAAGATTTACGTTGACATGTGAAGTGTTATGTGGGCCAGTTTTTAAAACTGATTAAATTGTAAAGACGCTTAATTTGCCCCTGATGTCAATACTAAATATATTCTTAAAACAAAGCACCTATCTCAGAAGAAATACATGTGAAATGTGGAAAAATTAGAACATGCAGATTAACTACCATAACGTCCTTTACCTATACTCTCACTGCACAGAAAGACCTCTGTCAACAACTTGGTATGCACACATCTGAGCATTTAAGGAAGCCTGAGTACTCTACTGTTAACTCATACATACCTTCCAGAGAGTCAACGCTTGGAACCGATCAGCAGAATGCGGAGAAGTAGAGCTGCAGCTTCAAGGTGCTAAGGCAACTGCATCCGTCTAACTAATCTCCTTATCTGGACTTTACAGCTCAGCGGCTCTCTTCCTTCCCACCTCCAGCTCTGTGTTCACAGGTGGGGCACTCACTGCAGGTTGCATCACTCACTCACCCCTTAGGCCTTCTGACCATCCATACCACCAGGTTCCCTCAGAAACCCCATGGACGAGTTTTTAGAGCTCAGTTCTCTGCTCTCTGCAGAAAGCAGAGTTTGGCAGGTTTGACCCCCATGAATTCACACCCTGCTTCACTGAGTGACCCCGACATTTACCTGTTATTGAAGGTTAGCAGCAGCTCCTGTCTTTTCACAGTCCTCACTCCATCAGGACCTCATGGTTTTGGCCACCCTTGCCACCTTCGGCTTTGTAGAACGGATCAAGACAGTGCGGTGAGTGCTCCCCTGCCCCTTTCTCCATGCGTACGCTTTTCAGGCTCTGCAGGTCCCCTTGTCTTCAAACAAGATCTACTCCTTCCCCAGACTGACCCCCTACAAACCCTGCCACCTTCAGTAGGACTCTGCTCCTGAAGTTCCACTTGCTAGTACTGAGATGACCTTTTCTCCAGGAGCTCACAGGGTACTGGAGGGAACAGCCAGTGTTACTGTCCTATAGTCCATGATGGGTGCTATAAAACAGACAGGAAGCTTGAGCTATGGGAGCCAAAAAGGAAGAGTGATGGGCTCTTTGTGGTGTAGGGGAGACCTGGAAGGCGCAGGAAGAAGGCAATCCATGTGAATCAAAACCCAGCCAACTCTCTCCAAGTAGCCCCTAATGCTGGCACAGTCTGGGAGCTACATGGAGATACAGCCGAAGAGGGCATATTTACTTCCTTGCTAAAAAATTTTATATATGTTTTATGAGGTGTTATGAATCTGTAACATTTCCAGCATCTTTAAGTATGACCCTTAAAGAAAAGCATAAACCTTGTGCTCTTAGGAAAAATGTAATCTCCTGGCAAATAAAAGAATTTGACCCAGATCATGTGGAATTTTATTGATTAAAATATTACAAAGTTCTACTTCTCATTTCTTCATATACAATATATCTGAGTGAACTAAATTAAATCATTTATGATATGAAAAGACATTATTATATATTGGAAGGGTGACGCTGATTCATCCTCATGGATTATTTCTACTCCTAAGGTATATGCCCATATTATAGTCAGCCATGGCCTGTGACTTTGGGGAGGCATGGAAGAGCTCTGAGTCCATAGGCTAGGAGTGCTTATCAAGTCACGTTTTCTGCTCTGAAAGGAATAAGGAAACCTGGAGGAACAAGGAATAGTCAGTTCCCACAAAACTTGGGAGATTTCTCAAAAGAAGGAACTGACATAATTTTTCAGTTATTTTTATGAGGAAATCTTAAAACATATTTGAATGCTGATAAGACAGAAAAAATCATTTAGGTTGCCTTTTCAAACTATTTTTTTAAGTCATTGTATGAAAGATATTAAACAATGAAAAGTTATGGCAAATATGTTGGCAGAGAAAACTTAATGATGTGTTCTTTTGGAGGAGATGATAAATGATATGGGAGTTAGACCTGAATGATATATTCGTTTTAAACAAATATTTACATAAAAATACTTTATGATTTATTTCAGATTGAATATTCTCTTAAAAATTAGAGGGCCCTGAAATAAATATTTTTTAATGCAGAAGTGTCTTTCGTAAAAAGAGCTGGTGAAGCACTCCCACTCTCATCAAGCAAGCGTGTGGGTGAGAGAATTTCTGATGGGTCATGGTCAAATGGGATTATTTGAAAGACAATCCTGGAACCCATTTGTGGCTTCATAAATATCTGGGCTTCACATGAACCTTAGAAAACAAGATAAGCTGTGTCCCGAGAGTCTCACTCCCACTGGGTGGACCCTTGTCACAAGATAGAGGCACCAGGCAGAAAATATGAGTATTGAAGGAATTCTAGCAGAATTTGGCTGAGATCCCAAAGGTAGATGTGGCCTTTCCAACCTCCACTGGTGTGTGTTAATTCTTACAAGGTGGCATGGCAGCACCCTCACCAGGAGCAAGAGGAGATGTGGCCCATTTGGGAGAATTCTTGTTTTCTTCATTGAATCACATTCCAAAGCATTTCCAGTCCAGATCAGGGTGCAAGCCACATCCCTCTTATTTGATCTTCACTGAGTTTTTGAAAGAAAAGTGCACTTATGCTCTTTTCACCTGCTATAATCTATTGAGAAAGCCAAGCTTAAAACTGCTGGGGATTTGGATCATTTCCAGAGCATGTGGAGAGGGAGTAAAAGGAAATGTGACTTGAAAGAGGTGTTTGGTGTCCAGCATCAGGTGTGATGAATCCTCTCGGCTGGTGAGGAGAGCCTGAAATAAGAACCAGGGGAGAAATGAATAAGGAGCCCAGTGCACTCTGCTGTGTTGCTGTCTGGAAGTCAAGAGTAAGGAAAACACAACAGTGAAAAACTCCTTTCAAAATCATGTGAGATAACACACACAAGGGCTTTTCAACAGCACAGCACAAGGTGAAATGGTCTATTTGGGTCTTCCAGGCCAGCTTGCGTGAAGACTTACTTGCTCTTTTTCACTTCAGAAGTTAATTTCCCCCAGGATGGGCTGACTGTAAATCGATCTAATTTCTATTCTTACCTATTCTCATGGCATAATTCTCAGCTTATGAGTGGAGCTCAGTATTAAACTTTTATTGCATTCATAATTATTTTTAGTTCAGTGGTTTGCAAACTTTTTGGTCTCAGGACCCCTTTAAAATCTTAAATTACTGAGGACCCCAAACAGCTTTCGTGCCTGTGGTTAGAGCTATGGATATTTATCATATTAGTAATAAAACAATAATTTAAAAAACTTATTAATTCATTAAAATAACAAGAAAAGCCCAAGACATGTTAACATATTTTTATTGAAAAATAACTCAAATTTGAGAGAAAATTTAAAAAAACTACTGAGAAGTAATATTGTTTTTTATAATTTTGTAAATGTTAATGACTGACTTAATATGACAGGCATAATCTTGTATCTGCTTCTGCATTCACCAGTAGTGTTTGCTATTCTGGTTGAAGTGTGTGAAGAAAACTCTGCCTTATACAGGTGTATATTTGGAAAAAGGAAGACTTTGCAGACTCTCTGAAATTATCTCAAGGATCCATTCCTCCCCACCTCACCAAAGACTCTTGAATGAAACTTTGAGAACTGCTGCCCAAAGGTACTGGGAAAGAAACTTTAGGGATTAAAATAAGAAAAAATGAGTACATAGTTTCTCTGTTTCCATTCAGCCTCTGTTCCCTTGTCTGTGCTCAAAGACTGACAGAAACAGACATGCTGAAGGGGTATAGACTGTGAGTCATGGTTTTGGTGTTTTCAGTCCCTTCCCACCAGGGCTAAAACGGGTTCTAAAAACAGGGGGAATTTGACAGGGAAGATTTCTGCCATTTTTCCTGTGTGCCTTTCCTTTGTATATTTGGTACATGTACTTTAATTCTGAACTTCAACAGTGGTAATTAAATATCACTTTCTCATACTAAAAATTAAAAGGCACATCTTAAGCATCTCACCTGCACTTTGCGAACGAAGGATGGAGTCACTCTTTTTTCAAAGTCATCTATAGGGGTGTATGAATTAAGAATCTTTATGATCTGCAAACAATGCATAAGATGGTATAAGGCCATGAAAAGGATAACTTTGTCCATGAAATGATGGTTTCAGTGGTCTGGGAACAGTTGGGAACCACAGTTCAGTTCAGTTCAGTCACTCAGTCATGTCCGATTCTTTGCAACCCCATGAATCGCAGCACGCCAGGCCTCCCTGTCCATGTTCTTTAATACTGTAAATTGGCGCTAGGAACAATGTGTTATTTTTTTCCCCAAGAAAAGAGAAAACAAGCTGAGAGGAGCATAGATGGGAGCAAGGACATCATATAATTAGATGACTGTGAGACAGTTCCCCATTTCCAGCCTCCTTCTCCACTCCTACATCCTCTCCCCACACACATACATCTGTGGTTTTGTGGGCAGGGAGTGTGCCATACGAGCTTTTAGGTTTTCAAGGTCTAGAGTTAGTATTTAAAAATGCATGGTGGGCCATGGAGATATGCATGCTCCCCAAAGAGCACACAGAGATGCAGATGCACCCTATGCCAGCTAAGCCAGGAAAGGGGATGCCAGTCACATGATCTGCTGGTGGAGATCGGGGAGACACTGAACAAACCTGATTACCTGCACAGCAGACAGGGAGGTACAGCATTCGTAGATCTCCTTGGCATCACTGTCGGTGGTCTTCTTGACCTGAAGCAACCATGCTGCCTGTGAGAGAGGCTCCAAAGTTTCCTTGGCCAAGTTGTTTTGTAAATTCTTATCTTTAAGCCACTCTTCTAAGTAACTGATGTTGCACCTGGAGTAAAAGCCAGAGGAGCGGAGAGCAGTGGGTGACCCATTTAGAACACTTTAGGGGAAGGTGTAGAGTCCCCAAGCATGTCCCAACATGGCACCAGTGTTCACTAAGATCCTTAGGACCACATCCAGCAGTTTCTTCATTTGTAACAAGAGGGGGATGGGCCAGGTGATCAGCTCTCATGATCCATGATTCTAAGGATCATGATGGTGTAGGGTGAGTGGACATAATAGCAATAAATTTTGGAGAAAATCTGAGCAAAGAGCAACGACTACAATAATTTATAAAACAATCTATTAATATACCTTTAATTATAGATTTGAAAATATCTTAAAGGAAAAACTCATAATGATATTTGAAGAGGGGACTTCAGTTCAGTTCAATTCAGTCGCTCAGTCGTGTTCGACTCTTTGCGACCCCATGAATCGCAGCACGCCAGGCCTCCCTGTCCAACATCAACTCCAGGAGTTCATTCAGACTTACATCCATCGAGTCAGTGATGCCATCCAGCCATCTCATCCTCTGCTGCCCCCTTCTCCTCCTGCCCCCAATTCCTCCCAGCATCAGTGTCTTTTCCAATGAATCAACTCTTCACATGAGGTGTCCAAAGTATTGGAGTTTCAGCTTCAGCATCAGTCCTTCCAATGAACACCCAGGACTGATCTCCTTTAGGATGGACTGGTTGGATCTCCTTGCAGCCAAGGGACTCTCAAGAGTCTTCTCCAACACCACAGTTCAAAAGCATCAATTCTTCGGCGCTCAGCTTTCTTCATAGTCCAACTCTCACATCCATACATGACCACAGGAAAAATCATAACCTTGACTAGACGGACCTTTGTTGGCAAAGTAATGTCTCTGCTTTTGAATATGCTATCTATGTTGGTCATAACTTTCCTTCCAAGAGGGGACTTACACTGGTATAAAAATTGTTTGAACTCTTTTCCTAAAGTAGCAAAAAATTTTCAACTGGTAGAAGGTTTTCTAAGTTCACTGGGGTTTCAATTCTAGTTTCTGTCACTTACTATCATAGGTTTATGAGTTAAGAGGCATGGGTTTTATCTCACCAATCTGTTTTGTGAGCCTGGAAAGTTACTCTGCCTCTCTTGGTAAATCAAGGTGTTGAGAACACTCACACATTGCTAGTGAAAATGTAAATAGTATAGCTGCTAAGGAAAAGAAGCATTTCCTCAAAATGTTAAACACAGAACTACCATCTGACCCAGCAACTCCGAATTGAAAGGTCCATACAAAAAAATCATACACAAATGTTCATAGGAGCATTAATCATTATAGTCAAAAAATGAAAACAACCCTAATCTTCACCAATTGGTGGACAGATAAATACATTGTGGTCTATCTATACAATAAGATGTTATTCAACAATAAAAAGGAGTGAGATACTGACACACGCTACTACATGGGTGAAATATGAAAACATTACACTAAGTGAATGAAGCTACTCACAAAAGACAACATAGTTTATGATTTCATTTATTAAAAAATGTCCAGAATAAGCAAATCTGTAGAGAAAGAAAATATATTTGATGTTACCATTGGATCAAAGAAAAAGCAATTCTACTTTTTGAGTAGAATTCCAGAAAAACATCTACTGCTGCTTCACTGACTACACTAAAGCCTTTGACTGTGTGGATGACAAACTGTGGAAAATTTTTAAAGAAATGGGAATACCAGATCACCTTACCTGCCTTCTGAGAAATCTTATAAAGGTCAAGAAGCAACAGAACTGGATATGGAACAATGGCCTGGTTCAGAATTGGGAAAGGAGTACATCAAGGTTGCATATCGTCACCCTGCTTATTTAACTTATATGCAGTACACCATGTGAAATGCCGAGCTGGATGAAGCACAAGCTAGAATCAAGATTGCTGGGAGAAACATCAATAACCTTAGATATGCAGATAACACCACAGAAAGCGTGGTGCTTTCTTTTTTATGACAGAAAGCAAAGAGGAACTAAAGAGTCTCTTGATGAAAGTGAAAGAGGACAGTGAAAAAGCTGACTTAAAATTCAACATTCAAAAATAAGATCAAGGCATCCAGTCCCATCACTTCATGGCAAATAGATGGGGAAACAATGGAAACAGTGACAGACTTATTCTCTTGGACTCCAAAATCACTGCAGATGGTGATGGCTGCCATGAAATTAAAAGACACTTGTTCCTTGGAAGAGAAGCTATGACCAACCTAGACAGCATATTAAAAAGGAGAGACATTACTTTGTCAGCAAAGGTCTGTGTAGTCAAAGCTATGGTTTCTCCAATAGTCATGTACGGATGTGAGAGTTGGACCATAAAGAAAGCTGAGTACTGAAGAATTGATGCTTTTGAACTGTGATTTTGGAGAAGACTCTTGAGAGTCCCTTGGACTGCAAGGAGATCCAACCAGTCCATCCTAAAGGAAATCAGTCCTAAATATTCATTGGAGAGACTGATGCTGAAGCTGAAGCTCCCATATTAAGGCCACCTGATGCAAAGAACTGACCCATTGGAAAAGACACTGATGCTGGGAAAGATTGAAGGCAGGAGAGAAGGGGATGACAGAGGATGAGATGGTTGGATGGCATCACCGACTCAATGGACATGAATTTGAGTAAACTCCTGGAGTTGGTGATGGACAGGGAGGCCTGGCGTCCATGGGGTCACAAAAGAGTTGGACATGACTGAGTGACTGAACTGAACTGAGGTGAGGAGGAGGGGACTCCTCAGTGGGATGTGGGCAGGGATAAGAGTGGCTGATACTGGGTTTAAGGTTTCTTTTAGGAGTGATGAAGCTTTTCTAAAATTACATTATGGTGATGGTTACATAATTCAGTAAATATACCAAACTTCACTGAACTCTACACTTTAAACAAGTGAACTGCATGGCCTGGAGATTATATATCAATGAAGCTATTTAAGAAATTGAGTGAACTAGGTGATCTCTAAGGTCAGCTCTAGCTCTGACCTTCCAGATTAGCAACTCCCCATGGGTTATATCACTGGGACAATAATGCTGAGTTACTGTATTCCATAAGGAGGTAATAAGTGTGAAATGACTTCTCTTGCTCTGGTAAGCACCCCCATCCCCACCCCAACACTGTCATTGTCAATTCTGTCCCACTGGTTTAAGTTCTAATTACAGTAGATTTCTAATCTCATCCCTTCTAATCTATCCTATTCAATTCTGCCACAGTTTTTCTAAATCTGAATTTTGAGCATCTTAATCCTCCTACTCAAAAATCTGTATTGGGAGTTCTAGTTCTTGGTAAGCTGGAATAAGCACTCCATTTTGTGTCTCCCACAGAATGCAGTTATAAAACCTGGATGGAATGCCTGGAACAACTATTTGAGGAGTTTGAAAAGTAAACAGTAGCAGGTGGTGTGGGGAAGAAGACGAGAATTTGAAGTATCTCCCAATTAATACTGAGTTTACCCGTACCTTCCCCTTGGCTAGTCACTGGTTTGAATGCAAAGCAGCCTGAAATTCAGCAGTGGGCACTGCTGTCAACTAAGAGCTCTAGGAGGAACCCTCCAGTTCTGGTTTGAGGTGCTTAGAAGGGGTGCCCTAATACTCTGAGAGAGGGTAGAAATTCTGTTTTTCTTATTTCTCCTTTTCTTTCTTTCTTTCTCTCTGTTATGCTCAAGCCCCAAACAGTCCTATGGTGGTGGCAACAGGCTCCAGCAGCAAACTAAAACAGAGAGGAACTTCCTTCAGCTGGAGGAACTGTAGCTCAAGAGGATGGGGGTGAATACCTCTAGCTCTATCTCCCACCACTTGACCCCAGATGGGGACACGTGCTGGGAGTGTAGCACAGTGAGTTAAGTAAAGCCCAAGTTTTCTGTCTGGAGGACAAAAGAAAGGGTCCTCAGAGATCTGGAAAGTACCCGGAGTATTATGGAGAGGAAAAAGCGCAGGAAAGTAACCCTTAAATTTGCTTATGAACTCCTGGGCACACCCTTGAGCCCATGCATGAATCTGCACATTTAAAACTTTGAGGACTAAACTATGGATTGAGCACCACCCAAGTTTCAGACTGGCCACTGTGTACCACACATAAGACAGAAGCAAATAGCATTACAAAGGCTTTAAAAACTGACCTGACCAAGGACTCACAATTATTCCCAGAACCTGAACCCCAGTGGGTTGATTATTTGATAAAAATATCAACATTCTCCACAGGATTTAAAGACTCAGTGTCTCATAATACTAAAGTGTCCAGAATACAATTCAAAATTACTAGGCATATGAAACAGGAAAATCTCATCAGATTGTACAATGTAATTAACAGATATCAACTCTGAGATGACACAGATGTTGGAATCATCTGACAAAGGAAGCTATCACAAAATGCTCCAAAAAGTAAAGACAAACTATCTTGAAATACATGCCAAGACAGAAAATCTCAGAAAAGACACAAGATGTTAAAAATTAACTGAAAAATTGTAGAGCTGAAAAATACAGCAACAGAAACAAAAGAACTCACTGAATGGGCTCAACAGCAGAATAGAGTCAGAGAACTTCAAGGGACCAAACAAAGACTATGCAATCTGAAAGTCCAAAAGGAAAACCAAAAGAACAGAACTTTAGGGATAACAAAACAATGAAACCTCTAACATTTGTGTCACTGAACT
This sequence comes from Aepyceros melampus, assembly GCA_006408695.1. Taxonomy (NCBI): domain Eukaryota; kingdom Metazoa; phylum Chordata; class Mammalia; order Artiodactyla; family Bovidae; genus Aepyceros; species Aepyceros melampus. Next base: position 67,785 of record SJXQ01005933.1, on the reverse strand, counting down.
TCCAGAAGGAAAGGAGAAAGTTTGATGCAGACAAAACATTTGAAGAAATGTCTGACAATGTTCCACGTTTGGTGAGATCCACAAACCTGCAGACTGAAGAAGTCCAGAGAATCTCAAAGAAGCTCAACTCAAAGAAACCCATACTTAGTCACATTTAATCAAACTGTGGTAAACTAAGCACAAAGAAAAAAATCTGGAAATCAATAAGAGAAAAACTGTGCATTATTTGTAGGGAAATAATAATTCAATGACTGTGTATTTCTCATCAGAAACCATGGAGACCAGAAAAAAGTGAAACATTTTAAAATTGATGGAAAAATGGACTGTCGGCACAGACATTGGCAGTCTACAAAAATATACTTCAGGAAGTATAGGTGAAGTATAGAAGGTGAGATAAAGATATTTTCAGATTAAAGAAAGCTAAGGAAATTTATTGCCAGTGAATCTGCTCTTAAGGATTGCTGAAATAATTTTCTCAGGCAAAAGGAAAATGAGATCAAAATGAGATCTGGGGGGAACAAGTGAGACTTGAAACATTAGAAATGAAGAAATTACAGAAAGGATAAATATCTGGATAAATATAAAAGACTATTCCTCTCCTTTTGAGCCCTTGAAAATATCCTAGGTGAACTGAAACTAAAAATTATAACATTGTCTGGTAGAGGTTTTGATGTATGTAGAAGTACAGCGTAAGACAACTACAAAACAAACCGAAGAGAGGAAAGGGGCCTATGTGACGGTAAGGTTTCTGCACTTCACTTAATGTGCTAAGTGGCTGGGGCTCCAAACTTGCAGTGAAGGGGGCCTGGGTTCAGTCCCTCGCTGGGGAACCAGTACCATGCACGCCATGCAGTGTGTCTAAAAAATCTAAATAAATAGCTTTTTAAAAATCCAATTTAAAAATAAAAGACATTGATTCCAAATAGATTGAAAAAGGTAAGTATGATACTATAATTTCTAGAGCAACCATTAAAGAAGATACAGTGAGATATAGAGAAAACACAATAGGGAAATTTAAAAAGGATGCCAAAAATGTTCAAAGAACCCCAAATAAGACAGAAACAGGAAATCAAAGAAATAAAAACCGGAAGGAACAAACAGAAAATAACAAAATGGTAGACTTATATCTAAATATATCATATATCAATAAATACATTAAAGTGGTCTAAATATACCATAAATAAACAGAGATTGTCAGACTGGATAAAAAAAAAAAAGGACCCAAATACATGCTGCCTATCACTTCATGGGAAATAGATGGGGAAACAGCTGAAACAGTGTCAGACTTTATTTTTTTGGGCTCCAAAATCACTGCAGATGGTGACTGCAGCCATGAAATTAAATGACGCTTACTCCTTGGAAGAAAAGTTATGACCAACCTAGATAGTATATTCAAAAGCAGAGACATTACTTTGCCGACTAAGGTCCGTCTAGTCAAGGCTATGGTTTTTCCTGTGGTCATGTATGGATGTGAGAGTTGGACTGTGAAGAAGGCTGAGCGCCGAAGAATTGATGCTTTTGAACTGTGGTGTTGGAGAAGACTCTTGAGAGTCCCTTGGACTGCAAGGAGATCCAACCAGTCCATTCTGAAGGAGATCAGCCCTGGGATTTCTTTGGAAGGAATGATGCTAAAGCTGAAACTCCAATATTTTGGCCACCTCATGTGAAGAGTTGACTCACTGGAAAAGACTCTGATGCTGGAAGGGATTGGCGGCAGGGGGAGAAGGGGATGACAGAGGATGAGATGGCATCATTGACTCAATGGACATGAGTTTGAGTGAACTCTGGGAGTTGGTGACGGACAGGGAGGCCTGCTATGCTGCAATTCATGGGGTTGCAAAGAGTCGGACATGACTGAGCGAATGAACTGAACTGAACTGACACTTCAAATATTACACATATAATTTTACAACAAAAAGATGGGAAAAGGTATACTATGAAAACACTGATCCAAATAAAAAGTAGACTTTCAGACAAGATATGACTGACTCATTTTGCTCAGTTGTGTCCGACTCTTTGCGACCCTATGGACTGTAGCCTACCAGGCTCCTCTGTCCATGGGATTTTCCAGGCAATAGTACTGGAGTGGATTGCCATTTTCTTCTCCAGGGGATCTTCCCAACCCAGGGATCGAACCTGGGTCTCCTGCATTGTAGACAGACGCTTTACCGTCTGAGCCACCAGGGAAGTCCATAAAGTGATGTTAAAGTGGAGAAAATTAACAGGGTGGGATAAAGAGAGACCCCCACATAATGATAGGAGGGTCAGCTCACCAAGATGACATAACAATGTTTAATGTGCATGCACCTTACTCAGAATGTAAGAAAAACAGAGCTTCAGAATACATAACACAAAACTGACAGATTGAGAGAACAGACACATTCATAATTACAGTTGAAGACTTCAATACACCTCTCAGTAGTCAACAGAATTAGTAGACAGAAAATCAGCAAGAATACAGAACAATGAAAAATGAAAGTGAAAGTCAAAGTCTTAGTCATTCTCTGTCCATGGAATTCTCCAAGCAAGAATACTGGAGTGGACTGCCATTCCCTTCTCCAGGGGATCTTCCTGACCCAGGGATCAAACCCAGGTCTCCTGCATAGCAGGCAGATTATTTACTGTCTGAGTCACCAGGGAAGCCCCCAAAATACCATTGACAAATTGGGTCTGATTGACATTTATAGAATATTCTACCCAACAACAGAAGAATGTACATTCTTTTCGACTGCATTTGGAATATTCACAAAAGTAGACTGTATTCTGGGTCAGAAAAGCAAATATTAACAAATTTAAAAATAACTGAAATCATACAAATTTTCTCATCACTTCATGGCAAATAGATGGGGCAACAGTGGAAACAGTGACAGACTTTATTTTCTTGGGCTCCAAAATCACTGCAGATGGTGACTGCAGCCATGAAATTAAAAGACACTTGCTCTTTGGAAGAAAAGCTATGACCAACCTAGACAACATATTAAAAAGCAGAGACATTACTTTGCTGACAAAGGTCCGTCTAATCAAAGCTATGGTTTCTCCGGTAGTCATGTACAGATGTGAGAGTTAGACCATAAAGAAAGCTGAATGCCAAAGAATTGATGCTTTTGAATGTGGTGTTGGAGAAGAGTCTTGAGAGTCCCCTAGACTGCAAGGAGATCAAACCAGTCAATCATGAAGGAAATCAACCTTGAATATTCATTGGAAGAACTGATGCTGAAGCTAAGCTCTAATACTTGGCCGCCTGATGCCAAGAGCCAACTCATTGGAAAAGACCCTGATGCTGGGAAAGACTGAAGGCAAGAGGAGAAGGGGACGACAGAGGATGAGATGATTGGATGGCATCACCGACTCAACCGTCCTGAGTTTGAGCAAGCTCCGGGAGATGGTGAAGGACAGGGAAGCCTGGTGTGCTGCAGTTCATGGGGTTGCAAAGAGCCATGACTTAATGACTGACCAACAACAATAAATATAAATTTTGTTTTTTTTTTCAATGTAAAAGTATAAGTTTGTGTTTTAAAAATAAATCTGGGAAAGTCTAAGACAAAGTGGGATGGTTGGGAACTCTACCATCATAATCTACAGAGTATGTTAACCTGAGTGCATGTAGAGATCTTTTAAAAATTGTGGTAGAAAATACATAACATAAAATTACCATGTTAACCATTGTAAGCATATAGTATAGCATAGTAGTCACTAGGTTGTGAAACTAAGCTCCCAGAACATTTTGTAAAACTGAAACTGTACATCCATTGAACAACTCCCTTTTTCTCTCTCTCTCATCCGCTCCAGGCAATCACCATTCTACCTTTTGTTTCTAAGAGTCTGACTGACAAAGTATATTCCTTAAGCACAACAAAATTAAACTAAAATCAATAACAGAAAGGTAACAAGAAAGTCTCTAAACACTTGGAAATTAACAACACACACTTCTATACCATCCAAGAGTCAAAGAGTAAGACTTGAGGGAAATTAAAAAATATTTTGAACTGAACAAAAATGAACTGAACAACATACATCAAAACTGTGTGTTGGGGGATAGAGTTAAAGTAGTGCTTGGAGAGAAATGTATAGCATTAAATGCTTATGTTAGAAAAGAAAAGCCTCAGAGCTAATAATCCAGGCTTCTATTTTAGGAACCTAGAAGAAAAGAAAACTAAATGCAAAGTAGGCAGAAGGAATGAAAAAAGACAGTAACAGAAATCCATTAAATTTAAAAAATAAGACAAAATCAATGAAGTCAAAACTGGTTCTTTGAAAAGATCATAAAATTGATATACCTATAGCAAGATTGACCAGGGAAAAGAGAAGACAAATTACCCACAGAGGAGTGGAAGAGGGGCTGTTGCTACAAATTCTACAGAAATTAAAAGAATAATAAAGGAATATGATGATGTGATACACACATTACCTCAACTGTGATGAAGCGGGCTAATTCCTTGAAAACCAAAAATTACCAGACTTACCTAAGATGAAATCTATGACCTGAATAATCCCACAACTACTAAAAAACAAAAAACAAACAAACAAAAAAACACGAATCCATAGTTTAAAGCCTTCTGAAGAACAAAAAACTCTGAGGTTGCTGCCATTCCCAAGGGACTAAAGCATGCATTTTTCATGCTGGCACTCCGTTCTGTCTCTGTAATTCATCTTTCTAGATCCACCCATCACTCTGGTTCTCCTCTCAAGGAGGGCTATTCATACCCTGCCCTAAGCATTCCTTCACTGAGGCCTGTGCTCATTTATCTAGTTCTTGGGCTGAAATCCTTCTTGTCCTCCAGGACCCAAGTCAATGCCTTTTGTATTCTCCCCAGATTCCCTCAGGACAGCAAGCAATGTCGGTACTTGGGCCACATCCTTCTGGTTCCTAACAGAACTGTCTCCACAGGCCCTACCTAGGTTCTTATCAAAGAACCCTGGGCGGGCTTCCTTGAAGGTTCAGTGGTAAAGAATCCACCTGCCAATTCAGGAGACATGGGTTCAATCTCTGATCCGAGAAGATCCCACTTGCCGTGGAACAACTAAGCCCACACACCACAACTGTCGAGCCTGTGTGGAAGCCACACTTACTGAAACCACAATTACGGAAGCCCCTGCACCTAGAGCCCATGCCCGGCAGCAAGAAAAGCTGCTGCAATGTGAAGCCTGCACATTGCAATTAGAGTAGCCCCCACTTGCTGCAATTAGAGATCTGCACAGCAATGAAGATCCAACAGAGCCAAAAAAAAAAAAAAAAAAAAAAAACCCCGATACTTGGGCAAAATANGCATTTCGCATGATGTACTCTGCATATAAGTTAAATAAGCAGGGTGACAATATACAGCCTTGATGTACTCCTTTCCCAATATAGGTAACTTAGTAGGTAATATTAACCAATGTCATTGTTTTGCCCCTATTTTAAAATGAACATTTGTTGCTTACAACTGAGTATGACCTAAATAAGAATCAGTTATTAATAGATTGCATATATAAAACAGCTTGTAGTAATAGAAAATCTTAGAATTACTAATTTTTTTTAACATTTCTAATATTAAAGCTTGCAATAATAGAAAATTATAGAGTTCTTCTAGTCAAAGGATGAATGTACCATTCAAAAAGAAGGAAAAAGAAAGAAAAGCTATCAAGTGAGGTGTTACTAAAATATTTAAAATAAAAATTCAATCCAATAGTTACTTTTCTCAACATTGGTAATAAAATAGTAAAATTTTGAATACAAACTTTTTTGTGAATAGTTGGAAAAAGTCCTGCATTATGACTTTATAAAAGGAAAAATGATCACTATCTATAGTGTATGCCAGTATTTTTAAACTGATTTTAATATGACATGTATTTATCATGATTATCTCTTGCTTTCCCTTATTCATCTTACCAATGAATTTAAAAATAAAGTTTTCAGTGTAAATGTGCACCATTTCCAAGCTTGATATTGGTCGTGGTTTCACATTAAACTCTAACCTAAAAATGTGAATCAATTTATGAAAATACAATTAGTTAAATATCTCTAGAAAAAATCAAGTAAGTCTTTGTACACAAGTCCAAATGAAACATGACTTTAATTTTCTAAGTACAAATATTTGAGACCTACAGTTTATTCAAAATAAAAGTGAAAACGATCCCTATACCATCTACTCTAGAGATGTCTCAAAATGAAAATATGCATTGCTATAACTGGAATGTGAAGTAGATTTTTCTGTCTCCCATAATGATTGTGTATGGGCTGAGAGAATGGAGTGGGGGTAAAAAAGAAGTTACTTTAAGGGAAAATAGGTTATGTTTCATATCACCAAAAATCCAACAGCCTGAATGTCTTATAATATACTGACATTTTCCATTTGAGAACACTTTACCTGATGTAATTTGTTAGGGCTACATGCTTAGATGAGGCAATAGAGAAAAACTTTAATTTTAAATTCTTTGGAGATAGCTACCTGAATTTAAACATAAAAATTATCAGGGACAAAAGCATAGCTATACAAACCATTCAAAAGAGAGACAGAAGGAAAGAAAGAGAGCAAGAGATTCACTTGTGAAGAAGCATCTGGATGAAAGTTATTATAGGAAATTTCATGGTTTTTAAAAAATCATTTAACAACTACCTATGCTAAATGCTCGGTAATCCTCTCTGTTTTCTATGTATTATTATTAAAGTCTAGGCCAATGTATACAAGTCACTTTGAATCAATAGTAGAATACAGTCAATCGATTACTTACTGTTGTTTTACAACTAACCATTGATTTGAGCAATTTATTTCCTGCTTGATTTTCCAACAGTTGTTTATGAGTAGACACAGCCAAAAAAGAACTTAAAAGTGTTATGTTCTGATGTCAGAATTTATTTTGATTGCATTCTGTTCGATTTTAATAGCCTGCAGCTGTGTGAATTTAAGAGCTGCCTTCTCCTTTCCCAAAACACAAACTCTACATGGTAGAAGATAGTTTCCTTTAGTCTCACTCAGAACCACCAAGTAAGAATATAAAATCATAGCATTTAGCCCCAATGCTTCCCCTCCACTCTCAGTTCTATAGGAACAATAAATTCACCAGAGGAACGGTATGAAAAAAAAAATCATGAGATTCTCAAAAAGCAGATTACTAAGGTTACTGTGGCAACGAGTTTTTTTTTTAAGCATTGCAATACAATTTAACCTAAAAGAAGATACTGGAGGTGCTAAAGCCTATTGATTGCTTTGGAGCTGTAATACTTTAGTTAGCCTTTCTGGGCTATTTCTTATGATTGTGAAGACACATCTAAGAAAAGAGCAGCAACCTTGGAGGGACAGTTAGGCTAAACATCCAGCAGTTTAATAGTATTGTGTTGTGAGGAAAAAAGAATAGAAAGGAAATTTAAGTTTTCAAACTGACTTAACTTTGATATAATTTATATTAGCTAGTTCTTTTTGGCTCACTATTACCAACTTCTCTTGGCTATTAGAAAAATATTTTGTGATGCTATGCATCTCTTCCTGCTTTACTTTCCTTGTCAGGTTAGGAAAATCACTTCTCTAATAATTAACTTCCCAGATAATAAATTAATGAGTAGGCTGGCCAAGAATGACCCTTGACCAAGGGTCTATTTTGTTTTTTTCTTTTGCATTGTTAACAGCATTATCTTTGGTAAAAGATTTAATCTCTCTTCTTTATTTTCCTATTTACTGATGGAAGCAGTTCAGGGAACAAGTTCGAAAACAGAACATACTTTAAGACTTCTGCTTGAATATAATAAAGTAGAATTTTTGCTACATATCCTCTCTCAAATCTCTCCATACAGTAAATGTAAAGAATAAAATGGACAATAAACAATACAACAAATAATTTCCTCAGCCCCATGTGACCAAGAATGAGAACTCCAAACTGAAACAGTGCTGCCAGTGCCACCTGTTAAAATTAAGGACCAAAATTCTGAGAGATATGATCAAATAATCCTTAGAACACATTGAGATCTAGGGTTGAGTCACAGGAAAGGTTGAGGAAGTCCTTGCAGAAGCCATGGGATGAGAATACAGAACCACAGGGGAGCAAAGTTAATAGATCATAAGCCATTTCTCTTTGATCGACAGTAGAATTTGCCACCCTAAAATATATCTCTGGCATAAGGATTTTCTTGAGCTAGTACATTTTAAGAAACAGCAGACACAGAAAGAGCTCAAAACACCAAGTAGACATAACTCTTTTTAAGGGACATTGACCTTTATAAGGGAAATCTCCAACTGTAAGGGTGTCTCAATACAGGAAGAGAAGGATGACTCTAAATGTCTAGAAACGCTTATCAGTGGAAAGAATAATGATGTAAATCTGCAGAACAACCTTACTCTCATTTAGTATTACTTATACTAGCCAAGAAATACCTAAATTTAGAGCTTAACAGTGCCACACACACACACAAATATATATATATATACACACATATATGTTATTGATTTTATTCAAACTATATAAATCCAGTATAAATAAGATTTTAAAACTATATGTAATAGTAGTATAATTAAATTCATAACAGCCTCATATATTGTTCACTAAATATTTGTTCCTTTCCTTTTCGTACAGATGGTACTATCAGGTCAAGCTTACAGCTATCTCTTCCTGTACCACAATTATATCCAGTTGACTGCGCAGAGCCTTCAGCAGGCCATTCCAGTGAAGTAGTTTTATGAACAGTATTCATCAAGGAGTTTCCTTAAAAGAGCCCTTAATCTGCAGCAGTAACTGATCAAGATTTTCCTGCTAACCAAAAAATATTTCCTCACTTCACAAAATGAGCTATTACAAAATTAGCCAACACCAAACATCTGGTTTATACAATCACTTCCCATTCTTTCCATTTTCCCCCCAAAGATAAAGGAAGAGAAAGATCAATAACTACCAGGCATAACTGATATTTATGCCTTCAATGAGAATTTAAAATAGGAGTGCAACAAATAAAGCTTAGAGAACATTGATTAAATTGAAATAATGACAACTCCCACACACTATACTCTAATGTTTAGAAAAATATGGTTCCAGATTAGGAGAATCAACATGACCTGGAAATTTCTTAGGCACAAAAACAGGGGCCCAATCTCAGACATCAGAAATTTTCATGTATAAAGTTTAATGGTGAGCCTTCTAGGTGATTCTGATGACTCTTCAACTTTGAGTATCCCTGCTCTAGTCTTTAACCAACTCTGTTCCCAAAGCCTTTTCTTATCTTTTTCTTTCTCCTCATATATCTTATTCTAACCATTGGATCCAGAGGGAGTATTAATTTTCCTCATGATAGTACTTATCACCAAGGCTTTATTTTTAACACTATGGTTATGAGGTATACCACTTTGCAATTTTACACATCTAGAAAAAAAGAAACCAAGAGATTTCATCAGATAACATTTATTTACGTTGACGTCCAGACCTCTAAATGTTCACAGTCTGTTTTGGCCTCTAAAAGAACACAATTGTGGAGATGACACTTCATTTTCACATTTTTATTCACTGCTCTCCTTTCATCTAAAAAGGGGGCCAGAGAGTGTGGGGGTAAGGAGAGAGAATATTTTTAAAAATCAAAGAAAAATTGATAGTTCTCTCAGATGAACATACCTATGTTTGTAAACTTGGAATTTTCTTCTATGCTTTATGTGTTTCTTAGTGATGACAAAACCTACTTGAAAACTATTTTAATTTAAAAAGATATTTGAAATCTTTTCAATTTGACCACCAACATCACTGGATTAAAGTTATATTCCTCACACTGTTTCTAATGAAACAGGAATAGTTGTGCTCTCTTTGCAGCCACATATATTTGTTGACTCATTATTATAATTTTTTTTGCTTTCACTTTATGTTTTCATATGCATTTTCCCCTCAAACTGTTTTTTAAAAAGGAGTACAAAAGGTATATCTTGGCATCTCTGTGAAAAATCAGTTTATAATATAATCTTACAATTTTTGTGGGTCAGGGAACATGGAAGGAGTTGAGCTTGTTACCTCCAGCTGAAGATCTCTTGTTAGACTACAGTTAAGCTTTTGTCCCTATGACTGGGTCTGCCCATCCTCAGTGTTAAATGATGTGAGGATGGAGGTCTACACTCCTGTGGATGTTGGTAGGCCTCAGTCCCTTTGCAGATAGGTTTCTCCATAGGACTTCCTCACAATGTTGTAGCTTAGCTTCCTCCAGGATAAACAATGCAAGAGAAAGTAAGATAAATCAGAAGCCATTATCTTTTTATAACCTAACCTTAGAGTCATATCTCATCACTTCTTCCATACTCTCTTTATTAGGAGCCAATACATCCAGCATAGTCTCAAGGGGAGATGATTACACAAGAGTATACTTACCAGGAGACAGGGATTGCTGAGTACCAATTTAGAGACTGCTCACCACACTAGCATGCAAGCAAAATTATGCATGCTTTCCTCCCTAGATTTACAAAATTTCCTAATGAACTCAGGATAGTAAACTCTTCTTCATAAACTCTAAATTTGCTTTGTTGGGAAATTGTTATGTACATAATTTGATATAATTGAGCTGTAACTAAGAAAAAGGTGCTACAAAATACCATGTACTTGTCTAAAGTATGAAGACTGGAAATTTAGGAAGAGGTAGAGATAAAGACAGTGGAGGTAGAGAGATGGTGAAAGACAGAGGTAGAGATATATATAGTTACCAACATAGATATATAGATATCAAGATAGATAATATATTATGCATCATAAGTGTATATCAGGAAACAGATTATATACTCAAAAGTGTTTAACTAGAAAATAGCTTTTAAAAGGGTCTGTTTTCAGAGATGTGAACAGAGTTAAGGGCTCTAACTAGGGACTAGTGACAGTAGAAAGCCATTATGGCCCTTGGGACAGAAGAGTCAAGAGGAAGAAAAAGTGTTAAATTGGTGAAAGCTGGAGCTTTGGAAGAGGGAGTGACTATTAAAGGTAATATGCATATGAGACACCTAAGGATCCTATTTAAATGCAGATTTTGATTTTGAAAACCTGGAGTGAGCCAGAAATTCTGTTTCTAACAAGTTCCCAAGTGATGCTTATGCTTCTGGTTCAGGGGTCACACTTGGAATGACAATCATCTCAGAACCTCAAGGAGGCAGGGAAGAAATGGAAAGAATGAACATATCTGTCTCTCCTCTCTGCCCACCTTTCAAAAGTGACTCATTGTCTAAATGTAACCAAAAGCCAAAGACAAAGAAGACTAGGTGATTTAGCCTTTGAGGATGTCAACAACAAATTGGTGCTGGCCCAGGGCATTTGCCATCTGTCTCTTTGGTGACTGAATCCTGTGCAGCTGTAGCTGTTGACCTTTGACACATTCTGAAGGGAGTTCAGGGTGGATAACAGGAATGAGGCACTTGGTCCTCCAAGAAAACTGGTGGAACAGGTGTTAAGTTAGTTAGATATTTTCAGGAACTGACCTTTGAATCCCATCCTTGCATCTTTTCATATCTAGAAAAGCATTAAACCCCTTCATGGTGACATCGGCTCCCTGTGACTAGCAGAAAACATTTTTGTAAGATTGGGGTTGATTGCATGAACTCCGCCTTCACCAGAAGCACATATATATTGACCTCCCCCTCCTCACCCCTTTTTCGAGCTGTTTCTCAGAGCCGTCTGAAGTGCTCTCTCCCAGGCTGCAGTTCTCATTTTGCCCCAAAGAAAACTTAACTCACAACTCTCACATTGTCCTTTTCTTCTTTTTTTCTTTTTTAAGTCAACAAGGAGAACCTTCCAGGGGCTCAGAGCAGACAAAGAGAGTCACAGAATACGTAGGGCCTTGTATGGTTTCCTCATGTGTCCACATTAGTACTCAGATAAATACTTAAAAGAAAGTCCTTCTGTGGAACTTCAGACTTTTCTCTCTGTCTTTCGCTAGTCTCACATAATCTGTCCTATGAACTCCAGTTGCTTTGGTTTCCCCAGATTCATTTGTGTTCTCAATTCAGAAATTCTGCTGGGCTCCACCTAGGTTCCTTTCCCTACTCTGTTTCTGTTACTTCCAGTTTTTCTATTATTTCCAAGATTTTCCATTATTGTATTCTTCCAATATAGTTCTTATTTCCAATATATTACCTGATATTTCATTATTTCAGGTAAGCCCAGTCTGTTGCTCTGGAAGTTGAAGTCCCTCACATGAGATATTGTTACTGATTTATTGTCTAATCAGAGGCACTATTAAGTCCCAGAGTCATATTTTTTATGTACATATTGAGTCTAATGGTACATACCTTTTTAGGAGAATGAAAGCAGGATGTTGGATAAATTGTCTTTTAAAATTTTAAAGGCAAGATTATATTAATATTTCAGTTTTTTTACTTCCAGTTTTTCTATTATTTCCAAGATTTTCCATTATTGTATTCTTCCAATATAGTTCTTATTTCCAATATATTACCTGATATTTCATTATTTCAGGTAAGCCCAGTCTGTTGCTCTGGAAGTTGAAGTCCCTCACATGAGATATTGTTACTGATTTATTGTCTAATCAGAGGCACTATTAAGTCCCAGAGTCATATTTTTTATGTACATATTGAGTCTAATGGTACATACCTTTTTAGGAGAATGAAAGCAGGATGTTGGATAAATTGTCTTTTAAAATTTTAAAGGCAAGATTATATTAATATTTCAGTTTTATTATTTAAATTCAAAAGTATATCAGTAATTGTATGCTTTCCAGATGGCTCAGCTAGTAAAGAATCCACCTGCAATATGGGAGACCTGGGTTCTATCCCTGGTTTGGGAAGATCCCCTGGAGAAGGGAACAGCTACCCTCTCCAATATTCTCGCCTAGAGAATTCCACGGACTGCATAGTCCACGAGGTCACAAAGAGCTGGACACGACTGAGCAACTTTCACTTCACTTCACTTCAACTTCCTACATTCCCATTTAAGTCTCACTTCCTTAGTAATTTTGGAAATTATTCAACACTTATATAAGAATATTTTATGGCCCATCTTGGTCCAAGTTAAGAATACAAGATGTCCTATACACATAAATAAAATAAATCAGGAACATGTAATTTAGAGGTAGGTAAAGAAAAATAAAGTTAAAACATAAACAAGAATAATTCATATAGTATGACATAACATAAATCCCATACAAAATTTCACAGCATATAGTGATCAGAGTAGTAATCTTTTGTTGAGTACTGATAGGAAAAGCATGTGGAAACAACATTCTGGGATGCTGCAAACAGTCTCTGTTTTGAACTGGGTAGTGAATTTGTGGGCATAAAAGCTCACATAATATAAAAATTCATCCATCTGTATACATAAAATATGCATGTTTTCTTGTATGGAAATTATATATCAATAAAAAGTAATTAAATGTTATTTGATTCCTGCGTATTTACCACAGATGAAACTGAGATATACCTTTGAGCTTCCCAGCAGTCAATAAATTTTAAATAGACATTTATTTAACTTCACAAATCATCATTTAGAAAAGATAGAAGGAAACATATTAAATCATAATTAACTGCAATATATTTCTTCAAAATATTCAGAATTCTGTGAACAGTTGCACAGAAATATCTGCTTTTGGTATCTGCATTCTGGGGGAGGGAGGAAGGAAGGAGGTTATTCAGTATAGATTGAGTTGTATAAATAATGCATAAAGTTAATTAAGCAACTTGCTTAATATTATTTCTTATACCTTTCTTAAGCACACTCTAAAACCGTGTCCTAATTATATTTCAGGAAATAAAGGGTCATAGCTGTCCTGGGAGCCAACAGGAAATGATTCATTCAGCTATTGTGGAATGAGCATTCCACAGAAATTCTTTTCTTCTTTCTGAGAGCAATACCTTGAATGAGACGGCTCATGAACAGCTGTTTAAGGCTTCCTTCGATTTCCTGTAATATTATATACCATGTTACACATTCATGAAAACTCTCTCCTCATTTGTAACCTAATAAGGTAAGTGTTCTTAAGTAACCAAAAATGTCTTGGCCTCTGTTGCATCACCTATCCAAACAGGCAGAAGAAATGGCTCAAAAATTGGAGAGCATAGTTGAAATATGTTTTAGAGGGTTTATATAGCTATAAAAAAGTATGATCTCTGGAATTAAATATGAAGATTTGTGTGTGTTTGTTAGCATTAAAATCACAATCTTCAAAGCAATACTAATCTGGCACTAAGGAAAATGTCAAAACTTTTCCTTTCTCATTCATTTTCTCCTCAGAGTTGAGATGATAAAATAAATTTATTTTAAATTAAGCCATTTAACTAGTTTTAGGGAATTCCCTGGCAGTCCAGTGGTTAAGATTCCACACACTTACAGCTGAGGGCCTGGGTTTGATCCCTGGTTGGGGAACTAAAATCCCACAAGCCATTCAATGTGGCAAAAAAAAAAAAAATGTTTAGGCAATGATCAGAGCAACAAGGAGCTGGTTACCCAAAAGCAAATAATGTGGGCTCAGGTAAGGATAAGCAGGCGAACACCAGAAGTAAATTAGATTTCTTCTAGCACTTTCCCCTTTCCTAAGATAATTTTGCTGTTCCTTGACCTCCTGGACTGAAGTTTTATTAATTTGCAGTAAGTTCAGAAAGCAGAAGAACTTTCAACTTTGTTCCTAAAATAATAAGTAACAATAATAATTATTTTTATTTCAAAATTATAAAGTAATTTTTTAAATTATCATATTCTTAATAATAATTAACAGCAAATGGAATCTGCTTTCAGTTTCATAGTAAAAAAAAAAAAAACACTGCTTTTAATATATTATAGTAACATTATTGTCAGTGTGAAATTTTTCCTTTTCCTTCCAAAAAAGAATTTTCGCAAACTACTCAAAATAATTGTGATCATGGGGATGTTTTACCTTGGAGCAAAATTTATGACAAGCAGTGATGCACCATGTAATAATAAAAGGCACTGGAGTACATTGCTTCAGGCTAAATTGCAATGTCCTTGCTGTGGAATTACAAGCTCTACCTCAAGCAGTGAATCATCCTTTTGTTCCATTGGCATTTAGTATCATACCATAACCAGGCTGAATTAGTCTATGGTTTGCAATGTAACATAACCTCAATTTCTGCAAAAATTACAACTTAAGTAAGATCTTTAGATTCATGGGCCCAATTTTAATATAAATTAAAAGAGTACTTGAGATAATTTTTTCCTCTTTAATGAAATATATTATTTCATATCATCAATTATAACCAAAAGGTATCTTAGAATGAATGGATCCTATGAGCCCTTTCACTTGTCCTCTTATTATATTTCGTTTTTTGCTCTGACAGAGGTTAAATGCTTCTTTTTCCTTTTCTTCCTCTTTTTTTCTTTGCAGAAATTTTTGTAAGTTATAGTATCTGAGGTTTTCTTTTTCTTTAAAAGAGGATTATAGTGGTCATGAATGTATATAGGTTTATTCACTCTTTGGAAATAATTTTCCCTTTGTTCTTCACATATAATCCCAATTAACTCTACTTGGAGTTTTGCACATGTATCATACAGGGAATTTACCCTTTTAAAGGTAGGAACAAGAGCATTTGTTCTAAACCAGCTAAGCAGATCGTGAAGGCTTACCAGGCCTTTGAAAAAAAAAAAAGTGCTTCTAACCAGAAACATATAAACAAAAATTTTATTTCTAATAAATGATGTGGTTGCTCTGATATCCTCACTTGCTTCTTAAGATAAACATGTATATAATTCTGGGTAGTCTGGGTAAATTATAGGATATAATAGTTTGGAAACATCTAAATGTTTGGGGAGAAAAACTTTTCCCTGTACCCTTCTGAATTCTCTGGCTGGTCCAATAATCAAATTGCCAAAAGACAGATTAACAGGAAAAAAAGCAAATTTAATTATGAATGAAGAGGGATTCTGCAAAGACAATGAAACCCAAGAATAAGCCAGGCAATTAAGGGTTGCATGCCATCTTGAGCTAAGGAATGGGGTAGGGTCCTGGGACTTTAAAGGGGAGGAGGGTCATTCACAGGACATAGGAACAGCAGATATTTGGTAATTAGATGTTTGTCCTGCCACACAGATGGGTCATTCAGAAAAAAATTATCTCTTGGTAATAGCTCTCTTTCTGGACCAGACCTTTTATTTAAACTTTTTTAAAACAGTTAAGAGAAATACAGTTTTTCTTGAGTATTCTAGGTCTTGTTTGCATTCAACTCAAAATAATCCACATGCCAAAGTGGCACATTTGGGGTGGGGTGAGGAGGTGGGATAGGTGTCATTCTGAACCTCTTCACAAACATGTGATTTACTGAGAAAAAGCAAATGATACATCCTTGCCCTGAGTACAGCAGATCAATTATCATCTTTGTGTCACAAGTCAGAAAATATTTTAGGGATATGATTTTGATGGAAAAATGTGTGTTTTACCTCAACACTTGCCTTTAAGTTTCCACTGGAAACATTTGCTACTTTCTTCATTACTGGTCTACTGTCTCATTTTCCTTCCTTCAGTTTCTACTCTTGTATTTATGTGTGCCATTTTGATTATCTCTAAAATATCACATTTATATTTTCCCAGCCTTTCTTGATATCCCAACAGTCATTACCAGATGATTAAGTCTTGTCAAATGACAAAGCTAAAACAATTTAGTAATGAGTTTGATGTCCTTTATTCAAAGGGGAAAAAAATATCCATGGGTTGAGGGAGTACAGTGCCTTAGTAGAGCACTGTTTGAGGGATCTGGGGCAAGAGTGAGGTTTATATAGCATTAGAAGTGGCAATGTGGAAATGGGGCATGATTGCCTAGGAGGTCAGAGATTTCCTCAGAAGAAGAGCAAGTTCTAGGATAAGGTGAGCTAGCTGGAGCTGAGTTGAAAGTATTATAACTGGTGAATGTTAGCGTCCTTTGATAGGCGTTTACCATAAATGCAGGTTGATTTAGGTTTAGATTTGTGAAGTGGGCCGAACAATTGGGGCAGCCTCCATTTTGTGGCTCCTGATATACAGATGAACTTTATTAGTCCAGATTTCTAAAACTGCATTTCGAGTTCCTGGCAACCTAATTTTTAGCCTTTCTTCTTACTGCTTGCCTGCAGTGACAACCCTCAGCTGCACTTATGCAAATATTCCCCTAATACTTTTCCTATTCCTGTGTAAGATTCATTACCTTTAAAATACTTGACCTCTGCCTCCTATATGAAACCCTTTCCAGCTTCTTCAACCTACTTTGCTTTTGTAACACTTCTAAGAATATATGCTAAATGTTTCTTAATATCTGTCATCTAATCTCATACTATTTTTAATAGCTTAATGTCAACAAATTTGAGTACCTAGCATGTATCAAGTTCCTTACTTTTATAATGCCTTGATCTGCTATTTGAATTCTTATATTTTCATTTCCTCATATTTTTCTTCCATATAGAGATTAATCTCTAGATTCCTTGAGAGTAAGCAATATAACTTTTGTGATTTCCAAACCATTTAGCTCAGATGCAATGAACAAGAAAGATATAATTCATGCCCCATGGATTTTATATTACAGTGTGAAAGTGGATAAATGTATACAGAATTAACTCTACATTTATTATTTAATTGTAATTGTAATGAACACTCTGAAGCATAAATTACAATATGACTATTCTTTCAATTAACATGCTTTTACTACAGGGGAGGAAAAATAAGTTTTTAGTTTCTTAACTGAGATGCCTTCTCCCCCAGTAAGAAAAAAAGACAGATTAACGGGCAAAAAACAAAAGTTTAATAATATGTGAATCTCTCATGAGTAACTCCCCAAAATAGCCCAAGCCAACGACTTAAATACCATCTCCAGCTACAACAAAATAAGATGTTGGTGGGAGAGGTTAGTTATGGGAAAGGCACAGTAAACAGGGTAAGGTTATTATGCAGGTTTAAATCTCCGCTTTCTCCATTAATAAGTTAATAAGTTTCTAGAGATTTAGGAACATCTTTCTCTTCCTGGTACACCAAGGGAGACATTCTTACAAATGGAGATTTCCCTTATAAATGTAATGCACCTTTAAAAAGAGTAGTTTCTACTAGGTTTTCAGAGCTTTTCCTGTATTTGATGTTTCTTAAAATTAACCAGATCAAGATAATTCTTATGCCAAAAGGGTATATTTTGGAGTGGCAAATTCTATTCCCCTTCATTATTGAATTCTTACTATGTGCCACACACTTCTAGACACTGGGGACACAACCAAAAAAGAAAAAGATGCTTTCATGGAGTTGACACTCTAGTAAGGAACTCTTAAAATAATTAACAAATAAACAACACCCTTCTAGGAAGTGACAAATTATATTAAGGAAATTAACAGAAAAAGATTGCAAGTGGGACAAAATTAAGTTTTGGGTCTTTTTGATAGAGAATTCAATCAAGGCCTTTCTGAGAAGATGATATTTGAATAAGAACCCAAGTGATGAGAAGGAAGGATTTAACAAATAAACAACACCCTTCTAGGAAGTGACAAATTATATTAAGGAAATTAACAGAAAAAGATTGCAAGTGGGACAAAATTAAGTTTTGGGTCTTTTTGATAGAGAATTCAATCAAGGCCTTTCTGAGAAGATGATATTTGAATAAGAACCCAAGTGATGAGAAGGAAGGATAAAACACTAAGGTTGGGGAAGAACACTCTAGAAAGAGGAACCAGCAGTAGTCTGTACAGTGACAAGTATATTTTCTTATGCATATTAGGCAGGCAATAAGCATTGTTGCTACACAGATATGCATTTTTTAAGAGGATGAATATATAAAAATTCTCAGGCAATGACTGAAAAAAATTCACGAGCTCTCCAGAAATAAGTTTTGCAAGTGACTGAACAATCCTTGAAGAAAACTGGGAAATATTCAATGCTCAATGAATCTAAAATATTAGATCAACTTCAACAGCATGCATACATATTATAAGTTTCATTTCCTTCATCTGTCAAGCTTGGGAAACAGCATATGAAGGAAAATTAGCCAAGGAAAATAACTTCTTATCCCAATGCTGCATCTTACTAATTGTGTAACTTTGCATCAATCATTTCTCCTTTCGGTTTCTCAGTTTCCTGTTAAGTGAGAAAAATGAACATTAATTCCTACTCTACCAAACTTACCAGGTGGTTGTAAAGATTAAATGAGATAATAAATGTGCAATATATTTATTCAACAAAAGACAGTATCCAAAGAGAAGACAGCTTTATTTGAAACAAAATGAGATCCTTGCTGGGTACAGTAATCTGGGCTGTAGGTTATTTTCTTTCATCACTCTAAGTATGTCTTGCCATTCCCTCCTGGCCTGAAGAGTTTCTATTGAAAGATCTGCAGTTATTCTTATGGGAATCCCCTTGTGTGTTATTTGTTGTTTTTCCCTTGCTGCTTTTAATATTTGTTCTTTGTGTTGGATCTTTGTTAATTTGATTAATATGTGTCTTGGGGTGTTTCACCTTGGGTTTATCCTGTTTGGACCTCTCTGGGTTTCTTGGATTTGGGTGATTATTTCCTTCCCCCTTTTAGGGAAGTTTTCAACTATTATCTCCTCAAGTATTTTTTCATGGTCTTTCTTTTGGTCTTCTTCTGGGACTCCTATAATTCGAATGTTGGAGCATTTCATATTGTCCTGGAGGTCTCTGAGATTGTCTTCATTTCTTTTAATTCATTTTTCATTTTTCCTTTCTGATTCATTTATTTCTACCATTCTATCTTCTATTTCACTAATCCTATCTTCTGCCTCTGATATTCTACTATTTGTTTATTGTCCTGGAGGTCTCTGAGATTGTCTTCATTCTTTTAATTCGTTTTTCTTTTTTCCTTTCTGATTCATTTATTTCTACCATTCTATCTTCTATTTCACTAATCCTATCTTCTGCCTCTGATATTCTACTATTTGTAGCCTCCAGAGTGTTTCTGATCTCCTTTATTGCATTATTCATTGTATATTGACTCTTTTTTATTTCTTCTAGGTCCTTATTAAACCTTTCTTGCATCTTCTCAATCCTTGTCTCCAGGCTATTTATTTGTGCTTCCATTTTGATTTCAAGATTTTGGATCAGTTTCACTATCATTATCTGGAATTCTTTCTCAGGTAGATTCCCTATCTCTTCCTCTTTTGCTTGGTTTGGTGGGCATTTGCCCTGTTCCTTTACCTGCTGGGCATTCCTCTGTCTCTTCATCTTGGTTTTATTGCTGTGTTTAGCGTAACCTTTCTGTATTCTGGGAATTTGTGGAATTCTCTTAATTTTGGGGTTCCCTTGCTGTGGGTGGGGTTGTATCAGTGGTTTGTCTAGGTTTCTTGGTTAGGGAAGCTTTTGTCAGAGTTCTGTTGGGTATGGCTGGATTTCTTCTCTCTGAAGTGCAATGAAGTGTCCAGAAATGAGTTAGGAGACGACTATGGTTTTGGAGTAATTTGAGCTGCCTGTATATTGAAACTCAGGGGTGTGGTCCTGTGTTACTGGTGAATTTGCGTGGTATGTCTTCCTCTGGAACTTGTTGGCCCTTGGGTGGTGCTTGGTTCCAGTGTAGGTATGGAGGCGTTTGATGAGCTCCTATTGATTAATGTTCCCTGGGTTCAGGAGTTCTCTGACGTTCTCAGGATTTGGGCTTAAGTCTTCTGCTTCTGGGTTTCAGTTTTACTTTTACAATAGCCTCAAGGCTTCTCCATCTATTTTTGAAGACGATGTTCTGCTTTTCTGGATGCCTTACGTCCTCTGCTCGCATTCAGAAGCTGCCCTGTAGAATTTACCCAGCGTTGAGATGTTCTTTTGATGAATTTGTGCGGGAGAAAGTGGTCTCTCCGTCCTATTCCTCTCCATCTTAGGCGCCCCCCACCACAAATCCTGATTCTCCAAAGCAGGAACAGGCACAAAGTGTCCAAGAAGCTGGCATAAATACTTGTTAGAAGACAGTGAAGACCCAAGAGCAGTCAGTACTCAGTCCAAATCTCAACACCAGAAAAAATATCAAAAAAACAAAACTAGAGAAAGTGATTTTTCTTTCAAATCTACCATGATAAGAGGGCCAGCAGACCTGCAGAAGTCTCCACGATCAGAAAGAACTGGCTTCTCGATATGAGCTCTAAAGTTACTTTCAATTTCTGATACCCATCACGGTCTTGCTCTGCACTACGTCTGCTCTGACTTAAAAATACAGATGCTGTCCATCAACTAACTGATGAGCCAGTGCCAGCCGGTGCCCTGTTTCTGTGTCTTTATGATGGAGCAGGTGTGTGTTGTCGGCCCCAGATACCTGTCATCTGCCATGTTACCTGCTCAAACTTCAACTCCGGTCTTCATATCCAGACTGTAATAGAAAAGACTGAGCTGGCAGAGATAGAAGGCATGGAAACACTGTGTAACCACAAATAATATAGGTGGTCCCTCCACTCCTTGTCATCCAGCCCAAATGCATTAAACTACCCCCTCTCTGTCCCCTAGTTTATTTCCCTTCGAAAAACTATGTCAGTCATGATGCCTAGTTTGGGCTATAAGCTTTTCTGTTGTGTAGGCTTTAGGATAGCTTGCAGCAAGGAAACTCCCCAAACAATGGACTCAGATGAAATGAAGAGACTGCACTAAGGTTATTCAGCTAAAATATCAGTGATTAATATACTCCTCTATGTAAGCCCTAATTATAACCACAACACTATACCGTTTTCATGAAACACCTTCCAAGCAAACATTTCACCCTTTAGACATTTTACAAGTGAGTGAGTGAGTGAGTGTGTGTGTGTGTGTGTGTGTGTACATACACGCGCATGCACTTTAAAAACAAAGATAGCTAGGGTGTAACTTGAACCCAATCTGTAACAAATCTTCCATTAAAAAAATAATCTGTTTGCAACTCTATTGAATTGTACATAAACAAGTCTAGAGAGCTTTCTCACTACTGAGAAATTTATTTTTACTTTAAAATTTTTATTGGTTTTATTTGTTTTGCTCTTTTAGTATCTCAGTTGAACAGCTCAAGAATAGCTTAGATTTCATTCATTGAAATTCCTCTTCTAAAAAAAAAAAACATATCTGAACATTTGCAAGAAAAAAAATGCACAGTTCAAAGCCATTGCCTTTGCTCTACACTATTAGCTCTCCGGATGTATGTAAAAATTGCCCGTTGTTCAAACCAAATGGCAGGCCTGGGACTTTGTGGTCCATGTTTTGAATTGACTGTTTCCTCATGATACAGTGATCTAATAACTGCTTCTCAGGTCTGGGAAAAATAAAACATTCAAGACAAAAGCTTGCATTGCAAATCTGCTTACTGTTTCCATACAAATTTCACTACAATATACTTTCTTTGACAGTGTCCTTGGCTAGTATTTCCTCTGAAAGACACTGTTGTAGAAACTAGTGATGATATTTCTGAGAACGTTCTCTAGTCTGATAAAAGAACTGAAAATTGTTAAGCTGACAAATCTAGCCAAATTGAGATATTTTATACTTTCACTTTTAAATATATTTTCCTTGGTCTTTGCTGGTAGATTTACATATACAGAATGCAAAAGTGACTAAAAATAAGTCTTGCAACATTGTGAAAATTGCTCAGTCATGTCTGACTCTGAGAACCCCATGGGCTGTAGCCTGCCAGGCTCTTCTGTCCATGGGATTCTCCAGGCAAGAATACTGGAGCGGGTATTCATTCCCTTCTCCAGGGGATCTTCCTGACCCAGGGATTGAACCCAAGTCTCCTGCATTGCAGGCAGATTCTTTACCATCTGAGCCACCAGGAAGAGATAAAGTTGCAAGTATGTAAAAATCATTCATCAGTTAGACGATACATTTTGGTAGAGTCATTTGTTTATAAGGCTACTTTTGGTTTTATTCCAATATAAGAATTCTTTCTAATTATCTTCTTTAAAATTTTAAGTAATATGTTATCTTATGTTTTCTTCAACAGTCTTACAATATCATTCCTTTCTATACAAGTATCTGAAATTTTTTGCAGTTTGCATGATGAATCAAAATTTGATGTTATGAAATGTTGAGAACAAATTCAACCTAGGTGACATTATATTGTGATACTATTTATACACTATTGAAGTGTTAACACTCACTTTCATAATTCTATGCATTCCAGAGAATTTCCCACTCTCACTAATTACCATCTTTATAACATCTACATCACACTTAAAAAGCAGACATTTGGATGGCTGAATTCAAGAATAAAAGTCTTTAGACAGCTTGTGTCTAGCATAGTCATCTATCAGGATGGAGGCTCAGCTGCCCACGGATATAACCTGCTTGAAAATGTGACTCTTGGGCTACCTTCCTTTCCCTTTCTCACTTTTTTTCTCTCTGATAGTGCTTCCTGTTTTCCTCCTAAATAAAGTATTTGCACACAAATCCTTCTCTCAGGGTCTGCTTCCAAGGGAACCCAAATAATATATAAATTTTCAAAATCAACATAGTGAGTGTAATATGAAAGAGATATAAAAGGAAAGTGACAGAGTAAAATTCTGTTTTTGCAACATGTAAAGACTCTGGTACAATTACATATTGCCTAATGCAGCATGTAAGGAATTAATCAGCATATACCAGAGTAGTCTACTGGTTGCTTCTCTACCTGGAATCATCCTTCAGAGAACATTTGCAGATGCAGACTCAAACAGGTGGGATGTATTGTCCACCATAAGTGCCACAGTCATCACGACTGACTGATTATCTCTGGGAAAATTCTCAGCAAACCAAGCACAGTTCAGTTCAGTTCAGTCGCTCAGTGGTGTCCAACTCTTTGCAACCCCATGAATCACAGCACGCCAGGCCTCCCTGTCCATCACCATCTCCCGGAGTTCACTCAGACTCATGTCCATCGAATCAATGATGCCATCCAGCCATCTCATCCTCGGTCGTCCCTTTCTCCTCCTGCCCCCAATCCCTCCAGCATCAGGGCCTTTTCCAATGAGTCAGCTCTTCACATGAGGTGGGCAAAGTATTAGAGTTTCAGCCTCAGCATCAGTCCTTCCAATGAACACCCAGGACTGATCTCCTTCAGAATGGACTGGTTGGATCTCCTTGCAGTCCAGGGGACTCTCAAGAGTCTTCTCCAACACCACAGTTCAAAAGCATCAGTTCTTTGGCATTCAGCTTTCTTCACAGTTCAATTTTCACATCCATACATGACCACAGAAAAAACATAGCCTTGACTAGACAGACCTTTGTTGGCAAAGTTATATCTCTGCTTTTGAATATGCTGTCTACGTTGGTCATAATTTTCCTTCCAAGGAGTAAGCACCTTTTAATTTCATCGCTGTAATCACCATCTGCAGTGATTTTTGGAGCCCCCCAAAATAAAGTCTGACACTGTTTCCACTGTTTCCTCATCTATTTCCCATGAAGTGATGGGACCAGACGCCATGATCTTCATTTTCTGAATGTTGAGCTTTAAGCCAACTTTTTCACTCTCCTCTTTCACTTTTATCAAGAGGCTTTTAGCTCCTCTTTACTTTCTGCCATAAGGGTGGTGTCATCTGCATATCTGAGGTTATTGATATTTCTCCCGGCAATCTTGATTCACTAAGCACAAACGTCCCTTAACTTTCATGGTAGATCAGTAATATATTAAGAGCAAAAAGACTGTTTTTTATGTACACTGTTGTTTATAAACAGGTTTCCACTTACATTACTGTAGAGCAAAACATGGTCTCACCGCATGGCTGATCAGCCCACATGCTGCAGCCTCCCTGACCTGCACCCCCAGCAGTGATTGCCCAAAACCACCCTCACGAAATGCTCCCTACAAGACAGTACTATTGAGGACCATTTAGAGCAAGAGAGCGCGGGGCAGGGAAGAGAGACATAAAACAGCAGAGAAAAGGAAAAAGGAATGGCACAATGGGTTAGAGCCACTGGACTTAGAATTTCTCATTTCAAATCCCACCTCCATTCACTGTTGGAGGTGAGATTTAGATGTTTATTGTCCTTTTGGCTCATATTCCCCATCTGTAAAGTGCAAGGAACCATAGACTATAACTCAGAATTGCTCTGAGATTAAATAACTAAAACACAGTGTCTGGCACAAAGTGAAAAACTACTAGCTATTCTTCTTATTATATTTCATGGCTAAATGACTGATTTCTTTCTTCTAACACAAACCATTGCTCTGATGTGGCCATTGGAAGATACAAGTTGTATCATATATAAAAATACGAGTTTGGGCGTATAACTGTAAGTTTCCCAAGCGTGATCTGTGAATGTACGATCACCCTGTGCTTTCCCACCTCTTCATCTCTGCTGTCCGTCCTTGGTCATTTGCCATTCCCAGCAACAATAACCAGATGAGAATTTTATTCCATATTTTGTACTCCTCTTCCCAATTGGGACATCTCCTAAGAGGTGAGTGTAGGGAAGAAAGTGGAAGGAAAAGTTCTGATTTAGCCTTCCCTGACCCTCCTTGGCAAAATCAAAGGAAACACAGGGAGTCAGCTAGAGAATTTGAATAACAAACGAAGCATAGAAACACAGGGCTGTAGACTGTAAAGCGAAGCACAGATGTAAAGTTGCTTCCCTTCTTGGTGTTTATTAATAGTAATGCCAGTTATACAGCTGTGAGAACCCCAGACAGGAAAGACACAGACACTTAGCATCATCCTTTGCAAATGAGAGCACTGAAAACCAAGACTAGATGCTGTCTAAAAATAATGAGAAGATGAGGCTGATGGCACTGCAGAAGAGGGTGCTTTGAGAGGAAGAGTGGGCTGGGGAAATTGTGGTATCAAGGTAGTCGGAGGCGTGGAGGCAACAAATTAAAGGGTCAGTTTTTTAAGGCTGAAGAAGTCTTCTTGAAGAAAGGGCTGCATTGATTGATGTGGCCTGTAATGGAGACTCAGATAATGAAATAAAACCAGCATTTAAGAATTTCAGACTGAGAACTCATTGCCATGGCAACCCTCTCAGAAGGGAACGTGTAAAAGAAAATAAGATTCATTGACTACGCCTTAAAATGAAAATCTAGACTACAGTGAAACAATTAAATACAAAATTCCAAAACTGCTTATTGCCACCGTGCCTAGAGGTACAATAGGTCTGGCAGCTCTTCCACTAGAATTCTCAAAATTTATTGACTCATGGAGGGAACATCGTCTGGCTTTGAGGAATCTCTGTTGGCATTGGATGTTTCCTACCAGTGAAGATTTGCAATTGTTTTCATCCTATAAATCATCCAGAATCACGCTCATATGTAAACCACAGTGGTATATACCATTCAAACAAGTAACTTACTTTAGTCTGCCCATAATCACAAAAAACTACCAAATTCATACATCAATTATTACTTAGACTTCATGGGAATATCATTTTTAGCCTAAGTAAAATCTGTTTTATATTTGCATCATAATCATTTTAATAAAAACATCTATTTTTAATTACATGTTTTCATTCAAAGAAGGCTTCCCAGGTGACGTTAGTGGTAAAGAATCCACCTGCCAATGCAGAGACACCGGTTGAATCACTGTATCAGGAAGATTCCCTGAAAGAGGAGATGGCAACCGATTCCTGTATTCTTACCTGGAGAATCTCACAGAGGAGCCTGGAGGGCTACTGTCCATAGGATCGCAAAGAGACACGACTGAAGTGACTTGGTATGCATACATTCAAGGAATGTCAAACTGGATACAGTATATTTTGTCAGTTAAAACGCATTTTCTTAAGTAGCTAACATGATTGACAAACAGGAATCTATGCCTTTTAACTGATGCTTAGAGAGAAGAAATCAGTTTCTGAATGGCAAGGATTAGGTTCCGAAAATTGAACATGGCCGTAAAACAATTTGCCACTGAGGAATTTAAAATAATATTGTAAAAATAGAGAGAGATGTCAAGAATAAGATAAAAACCATTATATTTCTATGCTCAGTTAAACAAAAACAATAAAAGCCCCACATGACATATAAGATGATATGTATGCTATTTTAATAACTCTATATCAGCAGCTAATGCCACATGAGATAAGGATACAGTATTACTAACTTCTATTTACCAGGACTTTTTACCTAGAATTTTTTACTTCCTGCCTTCAACCCTATCTCCACCCTTGAAGTTTCACCAAGATTTTCATCAGTGTAAACAATTTCCATTTGTATATTTTATCTAACACACATTCAAAAGGATATTCTGTGTATGTTCAATCCCCCTCCAGTCCCACAACATCCTTTTAATGTTCTCAGGATATAATATTTTCCTAGAAAGCAAAATCATTTAGTTGTTTGCCTTCATGAGCAATTGACTGTTCATTCCTCAAGTCACATGTATTAGAATACTGTGGTTCGGAGGGCCCAGACTTGGCCACTAGGCATTTACAGACAGTGACAGCATCACTGCTTATGTAAATTATATCATAAGATGTGCCATGCTAAGTCACTTCAGTCGTGTCCGACTTTGTGCGGCCCCATGAACTGTAGCCCGCCAGGCTCCTCTGTCATTGGGATTCTCCAGGCAAGAATACTGGAGTGGATTGCCATTCCCGTCTCCCGGGATCTTCCTGACCCAGGGATGGAACTGGCAAGTCTTAAATCTAACCTGCATTGGCAGATGTCTTCTTTACCACCAGCGCCACCTGGGAAGGCCATCATAAGATGTAAAGGAATTTAATTATTTTCTGTTGCTTTGGCAGCAACACAAATCATTTTTAACAAAATATTTAAGGACTTTTCTTTCATGTTGAGTCCTGAGAGATTTACTTTCTGGAGTAGCTATCCATTCTTAAACAGTTAAAAGCCAACTTATGTAAATACAACCAAATATTCAAAACTAAAAATGAGTAAAACATTGATTACAAAAAAGAATACTGTGGTTCTAAGACTTGGATCTATTTTTTTATACCTATCTTTACGTTTTACTGAGAAAATCTGCGTCTTTGACTTCATTTTTTTTTCTTTCCCCATGCCTATTGCCAGGTCATCATATTTCTAATTATCTGCCACACTGAGTCTTACACTTTATGCCTATCTTGGAATCAACATTCTCAAGGTTGTAAGAATGTATACAAAAGAAATTTTGCATGTATTTGAATTTTGCCCAAGGGGAAATTTATGGTTGGAGGAAAATAACTGAATATTTGAAGTAATTTGGAAGGAATAAGGTACTTCCACATACCACATCTAGGAAGCACGAAAGACAGTCAGATTTTTTACCTGAAACTCTTTATGGTAAGACTGAAATGAAAATCATGTTTAAATGCTAAAGTTAAACATTCTTTCATATTAATAAAGCTGTACTCATTAATAATTCATAGAAGAGATCTGCCACTGTAAAATGAACCATTAAATTTATTGATTAATTTATTTTTATTCTTTTACAACCTAAAGCAAACATGTGGGTACATATTGAAAAAGAACTGTATATTGAAAAAAAAAAAAAGAATGGATAGAGGAGAGAAATTTCAGAAAATTTTATCCCTAAATTAACAACAGGAATATTAGAGAATTCCTTGGCCAGTCCAGTGGTTAAGACTCTGTGCTTCCACTGTCGCGGACATGCATTCAATCCCTGCTGGGGGAACTAAATAAAAGGAATACTATTCTTTCACAGCAAAAAAACTTGTATCCACAAATGTAATATTAACCACATAACTAACTTATTTCTAGCCTGTGTTAAGTAACCATCACTTTTCCTCCCTCTCTGTGTAAAAGTACCTCCTGTAGCAAAACTGCAAGGCAGGTCCAGTTCTTTGCACCTCACTTTGCTTTTTGTTTCTTCCAACCTCCCTCCAGACCCCCTTTGAATTCTCTCCCTTCAGGCTGAGGAGTGTAGTACTTTTATCATCCTCTAATTTATCCTGCAAAATGAAAAGTAATTTGATAAATTTCCTCAAATTAAGGTACTAGGAAATTAATTATCTGCCAATCTCATGAGTATTTGCATTTTAAAGGAAAATTGCAGAGAAAGAACAATGCTTGACCATCCTAAATTACTCAGTTCAGTTCAGTTCAGTCGCTGAGTCATGTCCGACTCTTTGCGACCCCATGAATCGCAGTACGCCAGGCCTCCCTGTCCATCACCAACTCCCGGAGTTCACTCAGACTCACGTCCATTGAGTCCGTGATGCCATCCAGCCATCTCATCCTCGGTCGTCCCCTTCTCCTCCTGCCCCCAATCCCTCCCAGCATCAGGGCCTTTTCCAATGAGTCAACTCTTCGCATGAGGTGGCCAAAGTACTGGAGCTTCAGCTTTAGCATCATTCCTTCCAAAGAAATCCCAGGGTTGATCTCCTTCAGAATGGACTGGTTGGATCTCCTTGCAGTCCAAGGGACTCTCAAGAGTCTTCTCCAACACCACAGTTCAAAAGCATCAATTCTTCTGCGCTCAGCCTTCTTCACAGTCCAACTCTCACATCCATACATGACCACAGGAAAAACCATAGCCTTGACTAGACGGACCTTAGTTGGCAAAGTAAGGTCTCTGCTTTTGAATATGCTATCCAGGTTGCTCATAACTTTTCTTCCAAGGAGTAAACGTCTTTTAATTTCATGGCTGTAGTCATCATCTGCAGTGATTTTGGAGCCCAAAAAAACAAAGTCTGACACTGTTTCCACTGTTTCCCCATCTATTTCCCATGAAG
>SJXQ01005933.1:0-34623 GCA_006408695.1 Aepyceros melampus | reverse complement strand
TTGTTTTTTTGGGCTCCAAAATCACTGCAGATGGTGACTGCAGCCATGAAATTAAAAGGCGCTTACTCCTTGGAAGAAAAGTTATGACCAACCTAGATAGTATATTCAAAAGCAGAGACATTACTTTGCCGACTAAGGTCCGTCTAGTCAAGGCTATGGTTTTTCCTGTGGTCATGTATGGATGTGAGAGTTGGACTGTGAAGAAGGCTGAGCGCAGAAGAATTGATGCTTTTGAACTGTGGTGTTGGAGAAGACTCTTGAGAGTCCCTTGGACTGCAAGGAGATCCAACCAGTCCATTCTGAAGGAGATCAACCCTGAGATTTCTTTGGAAGGAATGATGCTAAATCTGAAGCTCCAGTTCTTTGGGCACCTTAAGCGAAGAGTTGACTCATTGGAAAAGACCCTGATGCTGGGAGGGATTGGGGGCAGGAGGAGAAAGGGACGACCGAGGATGAGATGGCTGGATGGCATCACAGACTCAATGACGTGAGTCTGAGTGAACTCCGGGAGTTGGTGATGGACAGGGAGGCCTGGCGTACTGCGATTCATGGGGTCGCAAAGAGTCGGACACGACTGCGCGACTGAACTGAACTGAACTGAGCCATAAAGGTCTGTGGTATGTTCTGTGCTGTCAATACAGACATGAATTGGTTATATTAACAATGATATTATTAATTATTATGAATAAGATGATAATAATTAACAACATTAATACTTTTAGTTGCCTAAATAGAGTATCATGAGCTAATATAAAATATTTATTGGCCTCTGTCCCAAGTACCTGGTCCAGAGCTGAAGCCTTTGTGATTTCTGAGGTGACAAGACCACTGGGAGCATCCCTTGTTCTAATATTCGTCTTTGATCCATGCCTGATACAGGGCTCCTAAAACCCTGGCATATCTGAAGAGCATCAGGAGCACCTGCTGTTCTTGTGAGTTGACCCTGAGTGGGCTTCTCATGGCCTGTGGTTGGAGGCTGGTCACCAGAACCAAGACACGATCAGAAGCTTGGGATTTCCATTCCTATCTCTCATCCTCCAAACAGGGGAGACCGGCTGGAAACGGAGCTAATGATTGATTGTGCCTATATTCCCAGTTGGCGCTAGTGGTCAAGAACCCGCCTGACAATGCAAGAGACATGGATTCGATCCCTGGGTCAGGAAGATCCTGTGGAGGAGGGAATGGCCACCCACTCCAGTACCCTTGTCTGGAGAATCCCACGGACAGAGGAGGCTGGCAGGCGACAGTCCCTGGGGTCTCACAGAGTCAGACACGACTGATGCGACTTGACATGATCTGTGTGAGAAGTAAAGGAGACTCATGGAGAAGAAACTCACACTAGGAAAGAACAAGATTTTTCTCTCACAGGAGGAAGGAAAAAACTGAGATTTTCCTTTGGAAATATACTAACTGAACACGTCACGCTAACTTATTTCTGTATGAAAACATCAAGAAATGATATGATGATGTCTAGAGGTCTGGTCTTCCAAATATCAAAGCACAAATGTTCTCAATCTCTTAAACTTGCCAAATTATACACTATGAAAATACCTTACACTTAAAGTAACATTACCAAATAGTTTTATAGAGAATTATATTTTGCTGTTAGCTTACATCCATTATCTCAACTGATCCTCATAATAGCCTCTGATGTAGACAGTAATGATTTACTGATTCTTTGCATATGGAAACTGGGGCTGCAAAATATTGATGTGACTCTCCCATGGTCACGCTAGGGTGATCTGATAAATGAGTTTATGAGAAATTTTCTTCAATATGCATATAAATGAGCTCAAGTTAACTTTATTTTCCAAATTATCAACCAAGATTTTGATGTCAAACATTTCTCTCCATCTGTAGTGATGTTTATAATGTAGAAACTTGTACAATAAAAGATGTGTCCAGTCATGATAACTTTTCTAAAAAGTTTCCATTTCCCCTATATGACAATGATTTGATGACATTAGCATCATTAGTTTTGAATGATGGTCAAGAACATGACACTCAATATAAAGTAGGAAGTTCCATTTCCTCCTTCAAGAAAAGTAAGTCAGCTACCACGGAGAACATTATGGCGGTTGTGTGAAATACTAAAAATAGAGTTATCACATGATCCAGCAATCCCACTCTTGGGCATATATCCTAAGAAAACCATGGTTTGAAAAGATACATGCACCCCAATGTTCATAGGTGATTTACAATAACCAAGATAGGGAAACAAGCTAAGTATCTGTCACCAGATGTATGGATAAAGAAGCAGCAGTGTGTATATACAATGAAATATTACTCAGCCATTAAAAAGGATGAAATAATGTCAATTGCAGCAACATGAATAGACAGTTTATCACTAAGTGAAGAAAGTCAGACAGAGAAGGACAAGTACCTTGTGATATCACTTATACATGAAGTCTAAAAAATGTGATACAAATAAACTCATTTATAAAACAGAAACAGACTCAGAAACAGAAAGCAATAACTTTGTCACCAAAGGGGTGGGACAAGTTAGTAGTTTGAGATTAAGAGATGTGCACTGCTATGTATAAAATAAACAACAAGGTCTTAGTGTATAGTACAGGGAACTATATTCAAAATCTTGCAATAAATCATAATGGAAAACAATCTAAAACAAATATATATATACATATATATATATATATGGATCACTTTGTTGCTTGCCTAAAACTAGCACAACATTGAAAATCGATATACTTCAATTAAGAAAAGAAAAAAAAGAAAGGAAGGAAGATAATTTTTTTATTTTTAGTATGAGACAAGATATTTGATGGCAACTCCAGTCAACCATGCAAGAATGTAGTGATTAACTTAGCTGGATATTTTCCTTCACATTTTGCTGATATTTCCCATCTCCATTTTTATTTACTAATATTGGAATGACTTCACTTAAGTGCCACCACCTCATAATTCTATCCAAGTAACATGCAATTAACCCCTCAAAGTCATCATCAATGCATTGACGTAGACCTGATTCCAATATTGGGACACTAGAGTATCACACTGTAGGGTATCTGAAAAGTTAATTTAACTTAGTCCATGATTCTTTCACTGTTTACTTTGCAGTATCAAGTAGAGTAACACAGACGTGATTATTTTAAGGTCATAATAGTTAAGAGATGTTTAGTTTTCCTGTTGAAAGGATGAGTGCTGTTTATATACTGTCTCTGACGAACTAGTCTCCTCTTACTGGTTTCAAGGAAATTATTAGAGATGCCAGTGAATTTGTTAGTAAATTCTCTTCAGGTCTCAGGGATCATATTTCCCAAATTGGTAACTTATATATATATATATATATATATTTTCCCAAGCATTTCAGCCCCATTTGCCTCTTCTAATCAAAAAACTATATTATTGACAAAATATTAATTATTCCCAGAATGTTCACGCCTGCTTTGATTGTTGTTATTTTCATGTAGAGAACAAAATGAGTCAACTGGCTTGGTAGCTTGCTTTGCAAGATTCTCTTTGAACTTCAACTTTCTAAGATAGAATAGGGTCTTATTAATTCATTTGCAAAAAGAAGCATTTTTCTAAATCAAAGGATGAAATGAAATATCTAGCTCTGTTAAAAAGTAGGAAAAAATGTAAAAGGCAGCATAATTGGCTTGAAAAAAGTCTTATTTTAAGCAAACCCAGTAATGTACATTGGAAAAGACCCTTTATAATCATAATAATTCACAAAAAATACAGTGACCATCCAGTGTTATCTAAATGTGTCTGACTCTCAATGCTCCTCGTGCAAATAATAAAATCACCATAAAACCTCCACTTCTGTGAACTCGCAAACAATACTGATCCACTCAGCCTGTTAAGAAGGCAAGTGTTTATCTTCCTGCCCCATGATTTCAGCAAGGTTATCATCTATCTGAAAAACCCAAGGGATTCTGCCCCAATTAACTTACTATTGTGTATTTACACTCTCATTTTTCTCATAGTTTTATTTTCCTGGTGTAATTGAGATGTAATAAATGTAGGGCATGTTACAAAATGAAAGCAGGTGAATAAACACTCCAGATCCAGCTAGAGGAGACCCCCCTCTTTCATCTCAGCCTTCTGCTAAGGGAAAAGATTGGATCCACATTTTCTGAACTCTCCCAGCTAAATGGGCAAAATGCAGAAGGGATGTGGCATATCCAAGTACAGAGCATTAGTTTAGGATGGCCAAAATCAGTCTAAAAGAATAACATCTTTCAAGTTAAAACACACACACATTCATGAACATTTTCTTCAAAAGATAATGACAACAGGGAGAAAATAAATTAGATGTGATGGTTCCAGTTCTGGGATGCTATCATTTAAAATTCAAAATAATTAAGCAATTATGTCAGATATATAAAAAAGTGGAGTCAGGATAACCAATAGCTGTCTCACTTCCTAAGCTGATTAAACTTGGTTTTCCGAATAACAATTATTTTCTACCTTCATTGTGGACAAGATTGATTTCCAGCATATAAAGGGTGAAAAGGAATAAGAAATAGCATAAAAGTACTTACAACTGATCGGATGTTATTGTCTTTCACCAGTTTCAGAGATGATTTATAGCAATTTGCCAGGTCTTCCTTGTGGGAACCGTTAATATGGCCTCTGGCTATCGGCCCTACAGTGTGGATGACATCTGCAAATGCAAAAGGGAGGAAAAACAGGGTAAACAAGAACACTTTCGCTTTTCACATAACTGTTGCTTTCTTTATTTTAGGTATTTGGAGTTTAGAGACAAGCAAGCTAAGAAATATTGATGATGCAAATGCTTCTCTGGTAAAATATTTTAGATAGTATAGCTTTTTAAAGTAGGCAATATTCTAGGAAGGTGATAATTATGTAAAGGAATCCCCTACCAGTAAATTGTTCTATTGTTATTGGTCAGATCCAAGAATAACAAATTATAATACAAGATGTGAATAATTGGTACACTGGCAAAAGACAAATCCTCAGTAGGAGATAAACTGAGAAATAATTGCCTACAAAATGAGCATTCTGAATTGACATGGGAAGGAAGAACCAATGTTACATATCACCTTGTATATAAGATATAGTGTTAGGCATCGTAAAAACTATAAAGAAGGGCAAGTTTCTGAAAAAGTCAAAAAATAAAATAATAATAATCCTAAAAATAATCATTTTTAAATATCCATGGCAATTTACAATGCAGTCTACCAATGCTCACACACATAAGATAGGCTGGGGATAACAGTTTGTAATAATTCCCTAACTTCTAGGTTTCACTACAGTAAATCTCCAAAATCAATGTATACCTCTCAACCTCTATTTATATTTAAAATACAATATTTAATGTTCTTGCTTTTGCATATAAAACCAGCCATTCTGGCACACATAAACATTTAAATTTGGGAATTTAATGAAATAGAACCATCCTCATTTTAAGTCAAAAAGATAGTAAGGAAAAAACTAAATTTTAATCCAAATTACTTGAAAAGGCCTTTATTACTCCTGCTTCTCAGTCTTATCTGTTAATCTGGATTATCAACTCATTCCACTGATGTGAATAACAAGAACTGATCAACTTTGATCAGAAAGATAAATTCAGTCTAATATCATTAGTATATTATAATGAAATGAAATTACTTGCTTTGGCTAATTACCAGTTAATTTCAAAAACAGTAAAAAGAATAAGAACCCTTTACTAAAATACAGCTATGGAATAGTTAATGGTTTTAAATTGGATATGAAATTTAAACAGTGGAAAAGAAATCAGGAAGACAAAAATCTTTGTTGATTGTCTGCTAAATGTCAAGAGTATTATTTGATATTGAGAAAATCCCCAAATGTTGATTTCAACTTTTAACAGCTTTAAACAGTATTTAAACCCTTGTTCAGATAATGCTGACGATGATATCTTGTGATCAAAATAGGCAGAAACCTTATTAGTGAGTTCATGCAGATGTTTATTTCAGACAAACCTGGTTTTAAAGTGAGAACTGCTATGATACAGAAAGACAAAATAGAGGGAGATTAGGTTAAAGACGCTTACTCCTTGGAAGGAAAGTTATGACCAACCTAGATAGCATGTTCAAAAGCAGAGACATTACTTTAACAACAAAGGTGCGTCTAGTCAAGGCTATGGTTTTTCCTGTGGTCATGTATGGATGTGAGAGTTGGACTGTGAAGAAGGCTGAGCACCGAAGAATTGATGCTTTTGAACTGTGGTGTTGGAGAAGACTCTAAATAGGCAGAAACCTTATTAGTGAGTTCATGCAGATGTTTATTTCAGACAAACCTGGTTTTAAAGTGAGAACTGCTATGATACAGAAAGACAAAATAGAGGGAGATTAGGTTAAAGACGCTTACTCCTTGGAAGGAAAGTTATGACCAACCTAGATAGCATATTCAAAAGCAGAGACATTACTTTAACAACAAAGGTGCGTCTAGTCAAGGCTATGGTTTTTCCTGTGGTCATGTATGGATGTGAGAGTTGGACTGTGAAGAAGGCTGAGCACGGAAGAATTGATGCTTTTGAACTGTGGTGTTGGAGAAGACTCTTGAGAGTCCTTTGGACTACAAGGAGATCCAACCAGTCCATTCTGAAGGAGATCAACCCTGGGATTTCTTTGGAGGGAATAATGCTGAAGTTGAAACTCCAGTACTTTGGCCACCTCATGCGAAGTGTTGACTCATTGGAAAAGACTCTGATGCTGGGAGGGACTGGGGGCAGGAGGAAAGGGGGATGATAGAAGATGAGATGGCTGGATAGCAACATTGTCTCTATGGACATGAGTTTGAATGAACTCTGAGAGATGGTGATAGACAGGGAGGCCTGGCATGCTGCGATTTATGGGGTCACAAAGAGTCGGATACGACTGAGTGACTGAACTGAACTGAACTGAACTGGTTTTATTTAGCATAGGTTGCATGCACATGCGCGTGCACACACACACACACACTAATGTTTTTGTGTGTAATAACAAGAATTGCAACATGATTGCAACATGATTTCCCAAAGCAGGTAGGATATGGGTTTGAAGTGCAAGTCACTCAGTCGAGTTTGACCCTTTTTGTCCCCATGGACTAAACAGTCCATGGAATTCTCCAGGCCAGAATACTGGAGTGGGTAGCCTTTCCCTTCTCCAGGGGATCTTCCCAACCCAGGGATCGAACCCAGGTCCTCTGTATTGCAGGCAGATTTTTTTACCAGCTGAGCCACAAGGGAAGCCCAAGAATACTGGAGTGGGTAGCCTATCCCTTCTCCAAATGATCTTCCCAACCCAGGAATCAAACTTTGCATTGCAGGTGGATTCTTAACCAACTGAGCTATCAGGGAAGCCCCTTGTACCCATATTTAAAGTTTTACCATGATTTTAATATGCAAACTGAGTCCAACCTGACATGTGGACTTATAAGTGGGCATGTAATACGGGATACATCTTAGGTATCTCAGTTACCAAAGAATTTTAGACCGTAGTCACGAATTTTAGAGATGAAAAGGAAAATAGAGAAAATTTAATCCATTTTTCCCCTGCTCAGTGGATTCGTAGGAGAAAGAATTATGCCCAAAGCCACAGATCAATATAGGGAGACACACTGTCACAAAGGCAATATGACTGTGAATTAACTTTTCTCAACACAACTGTTTGTTGAAGGAAATCGCATACATTTGTATATATAAAGTTTCCCATACTTACCATGAATTCTATTACTTTAGCTTCATACTTTGTATACATGCAAATTCTCATTGGCTTTCACTATGCAAGAACTTACCCTAAAACTTGGTAACACATTTTATCTTAACAAAATCTTAAAACAAAACCTTCAAACAAAAACATGTTTTCTTAACAAAAATCACCACTTGATTATTTTTATGACTTTTTTGGATCAAAAATTCTGAAATGGCTCAGCTGGAGGGTCTGGCGGGCATGGAGCCCCAGGTATATCATAGTTAAGCAGCAGCTAAGGCTGAGCAGGGACTCACCATGGGGGCCGGTTTTGGTTTTCTCATGAATCCTCCGAACAGTCAGATTGCTCACGGGACAGTGCAGGGCTTCAACACCAAGTGCCAGAGCTGGAAGCTGTGTTATCTTTTCTGTCTCAGCCTTGGGACTGACACAGTGTCACCATCACTGTACTCTGATTGCTTACAACTGTCACACAATTCCACCCATTTCAAGTGGACTGTGGACATGTTTTAAAATGGGCACAACGAAGGATTCCCCAGACACCTGGGGCTTTCTTTGGAGTTAGCAGTTTTATCAAATACGAAGTCTTGAGGTGATGGATAAGATACCATAGGAAAAACTGATAGGATTATTTCCATGCAGGTGTTCATGAAAACAGTATGGGGGTCCTTCAAAAAATTAAAAACAGAACTACCATATGATCCAACAATTCCACTTCTGGCTATTTATTCAGTGGAAAGAAAAACATCCCCAACAGATATCTGCCCCTCCATGATCACTGTGGCACTGTTTACAACAGCCCAGCTGGTAGCTGAGCTGGTTAAGAATCAGCCTGCAATGCAGGAGACCCCAGTTTGATTCCTGTGTAGGGAAGATCTCCTGGAGAAGGGATAGGCTACCCACTCCAGTATTCTTGGGCTTCCCTAGTGGCTCAGATGGTAAAGAATCTGCCTGCAATGCAGGAGACCTGGGTTTGATCCCTGGGTTTGGAAGATCCCCTGGAGGAAGGCAGAGCAATCCACTCCAGTATTCTTGCCTGGAGAATCCCCAGGAACAGAGGAGCTTGGTGGGCTACAGTCCATGGGGTCACAAAGAGTCAGACATGACTGAGCAACTAAGCATGGCACAGTTCATTGATATAACCGAAGTTTCCAATGAAGTATCCAATGGATAGAGAAAATGGGTTATATATATATATATATATTCCATACACAATGGGATACTATTCAACCATAAAAATGAAGAAAGTTCTCCCATTCATGAGAATATGGATGGAACTGAGGGCATTACACTAAGCAAAATAAATCAAGAGAGGAAGACAGACATTGTACCATCTCACTTATACGTAGAATTGAAAAAAAAAACCAAACACAGCAATCTCATAGACACAGAGAACAGATTGGTGCTTGTCAGAGGCAGGGGACAGAAAGGAAGGCATGAAATGGATGAAGGAGGTCAAAAGGTACAAACTTTCAGTGATAAAATAAACAAGTTCTGGGAATATAATGCACAGTATGGCGACTGCCATTGATCATACCATATTGTATATTTGAAAGTTACTGAAAGAGTAGATCTTGTAAGTTTTAATCAGAAAAAAGAAATCTACTTCCAGTATGAAGTTCTCAGACTTATTATTTTAATAAGTCAACTGCTGATTTAATTTTTTAAAAAATCAGAACTAGAGGAAGATTGAATGTGAAATTAATATGCTTACTAATTGCAAATACAATCCAATTTGGAGCTCACAGTACAACAGTACCTCCTAGATAGAATTGCCTGGCCCTGCACAAATTTTTTTTTTCTCCTCTGTCTCAAAATCTGGCAGGAACTTGTAGGCAAATGAGAGGGCCGGGATTACTGTTACAGAATCAGCATTATATCTCCCTGTGAGCCATGACAATAATGATGTTTCCCTGAAATGTTTGGCTCTGCATTCTAGAAAGAAGAGTAGCCTTTGTGCACTTGAAGCCCTTTCTTACACGAGGAATGCCAAGAAAACAGAGGTATGAGCTGCACATTTCATCAGCACGTCAAATGCAGCCCCTGGAAGAGGTATGGAAAATGAGACGGCAGGCCCCTTCGTGCTTTATCTGACTAACCTGTGGCAAGACAAATGAGCCTGTTTTTGTTCATCTATTTCTGAAATCAATCAGCCTGTAAATCAGCTCTTTCGTTTTGAAGCTATAACCACCACCTTGTGCTCCCCCACCTTGTTCCATCCTGGGAAATTAGTCTCACGTCTATAGAAAAGGAGGGTAGGATGGAAGGTTTGCTTTGAAGGGGGTGCCGGAGGGAGCCTGCTTCATTTCTAAACGTGTAAATTGAAAACTGTGCAGGTGGAAGGCCAAATAAATATTGAAAGCAGTAGAATCATTTACGAAGATTCGATCAGACTTCTGCTTGATAAAACAAATGCAGCAAAAACATTCCTTGAAAAAATATTAGCATAATGAATTTTGAAACAAATGAGGGAACCTATATAGGTTGCTCTCATCGTTTTCCATTTGAGAAGCAACTGTGCCACATTCAAACTGTTAATGAACAGTCAGACCAGAAGTAGAATCAATTACACATTGCTTTCATTCACTCCATTCTTGTATTCATAAGCATAATCGGTCCATCTAACCGACTGCATAATGGTGCCATGCCCTGTCAGTCATATTCAAATTGCATGAATTTTAAGAAGAAAACCAATGCATGGGATTAAATTGATTTTCTTTTCTAGAGCTACAACCACAAAACCAAGCACTAAAAGTATTATTTGCAAATCTTATTGGCCAATTTATATGATAAGCACCACCAGTCTATGACCCAAAACAGAATACTTGAAGTTCGGTTAACGGGAAATTGAATTACTACCTGATAGCATTACAAAGTAAATGCTGCCTTTTCTTTCCATATAGGTCAATGTTTTTCATATACATATTTTCAAGCTTGTTTTTATTATATTTCAAGAAACAATCAATTGTCCATAAGATGTTCCTTTTCAACCTACAGCAGACATCAGTGAGATTGTATTTCAGCTGCAGCACTTTTCTAAGTTTGGATTATTCTTGTACACATTTCTTCAGGTACATGTTTGATTTCTTTCCATGCTCAGAAAGACGAGTCATACAGCTCTGTGTATGGATTTGGGATATACTAGCACTTACAGTGCTATTTTCTAGTCTATTTTCCTCTGAGTCTGTGAGTTGAGCTTATTTTTGTTTGTTTTCCGCTTCAATGTTCTTAGTTACAAAGGCCTTCTAGTTTCTCTCTCTCAGCCTTCTTAGATGTCTGTGTCTAGGATTAAATATACAGTAAACACCATTTGCATTTTACAGTGATAAGGACACACAGAATACACTGTCAAAACTTGAACTAGTACACTCAATTCATTTTCAGGCTTGAATTCCACTTTTACGTGGAAATGAGATAGCATTGTTTGGGGCATCTTGTGTTGACAATGCTTCATGCTTCATTGACTTCAAAGTTATGAAGTTTTAAGCATAAATTGTGAGGATCAAGTCTTAAAATAGTAGTTGAGCACTTTCTACCAAAATGTTATCCTTCAGATTAAAAAGAAGACGAAGGAGGAAGGGGCAAAGTCCATCTGAAATTTGATACCAGCTCTCCTTCTTCTGCCAAAGATTTATTTTAGATCAGCCCTAATGGGACTGTGTCCTCTTTCAACCGGACACCTACACATAAGTGTCTATTTGCAATAACATAGATTGAATTTCTATAAAACGGATATCCTATGGTCAGCCATTTATAGGATCTTTGAAATTCCACAGGACACTGAGGGCATATTTCCAACAGAGAGGCATCTCAGAGAGACTGTGGGAAGCTGAATTTTCTGCAAAATTCCAACATTTCACCATCATTTTAGAATGAACCAAAAGAGAGCACATCCTAGAAGGAAGTGAGTCAAATACATGGCATTTTTAATGTGTCAATAGCAGGGGTTGAGAGGAGGTAGAAGCCCACATAGTCAATACGAGTGTTTCAAGGAAAATAATAATAAGGCCTTTGTTCCAGTTCAAGGGATGGGCAGCAATTTGCAGCTTTTTCAGAGAGATGTAAAACCAGCACTTTATTAAGACGCAAAGGGAAAGTGGGCTTTAAAAATTCTATGTAGTCAGTAAAAATAAGTGAATCTCAGTCCCCACTGCAAGGATATCTCCACAAATGCAGAATCTGGGCTGGGACTCAAGTGCCAGAGGAGTCAACTTGCTTGTTTGTCACCAACCTTCCTTTACAGCTCCCTTGCCACTGCACGTCTAGACAAGAAAGACTTTTTTACCATCATTCCCTCAGTCATTAATTCTATCCTTTATTCAATGAATAAATTCATGAAGTGCCAGTACATAAGATAACTGCTCTCTGCACTCACACCAAACAGCTTGTGAGCTTTTTCTGACTCCACATCTTTCCTGGTATCGAGAAAGCCCCCCCACTTTGCCTCTCGAAATCCTTCCCATCCCATGAAACTCAAAAAAAAAAAAAAATTGACCTTCCTTGAAGATATAAGCCATGAACACCACTACATGAACTAAATTGAACTCATTTCTCCTCTGTTGGTCTCCAATATCACTTATGTTTGACCATTTACCTGACTTTTAACATGAACATTTCTGTACATATGACTAAGAAGATTCCATCAGTCAGAGCTCTTCAGTAACACAGCAAGCATTCTGCCACAGGAGGCGGGTGATATCCTGTCATCAGAGGCAATCAAACATGACTACACAAGCATCAAGTCCTTCTAACTCGATTGCTATGATCCTGTTTCCTGGCTTCACACAGAAACTCTGCTTCCACTGAAGAAGACACGACCCATCTACGCCTGAGTCTCCCACAAAGCCAAGAATGCTATGGGAACCATTGCCTAATAGATAATTAGTGAATTTGTGAGTGGTTCAATAAAAGTTGGCCCAATGTAATCAATCTAACCACAGATGATACACTGGATTAGCGGAAACAATGAGGTGGAATAGACAGTCTGGACTGAGCAAGCAGTGAAATGTAGTTCGACTGGTTCAGATCATTCAACACAAATTGTTATAGAGCTGAGAACCTGTTTCTTCACAGAATGACTCAGCAAAGCATCATCAAAGATTTCCTAATAACTGAACTACAGACAATTAAAAAAAAAAAAAACTCTTAACACCATCACACTTTTTAATAAAAGCTAAAAGATTCTTCCCAAAGAATTCCAACAAGAAAAAAAAATGTGTAGTGATTTTTTTTTTTTGCCTTTTTCTGCAAGAGATAATTAAATAAATGCATTTTAAAAATGTGTCACTTAAATGTAGTTCGACTGGTTCAGATCATTCAACACAAATTGTTATAGAGCTGAGAACCTGTTTCTTCACAGAATGACTCAGCAAAGCATCATCAAAGATTTCCTAATAACTGAACTACAGACAATTAAAAAAAAAAAAACTCTTAACACCATCACACTTTTTAATAAAAGCTAAAAGATTCTTCCCAAAGAATTCCAACAGGAAAAAAAAATGTGTAGTGATTTTTTTTTTTGCCTTTTTCTGCAAGAGATAATTAAATAAACGCATTTTAAAAATGTGTCACTTCCCTCATCTGCATATGGTTCATTTTAGAATAAATTGGCTTTGTTCTAGAGATTGGTTTTGGTCTCAAATCACAAAATGGAAAATTACAGACTCTCTACATGTCTTCTCAAAAACTTAATGGGATCACTTTTCACATTTCTTTAAAAAGTGATATTTGGGTATAATAAACCCACCTTTCCATCAAAAGAAACCAGGTTTAACTGCTCCCTGAGCTCAGTCCATTCATAAGACAGTGCTGGGCTACAGCTACTCCATACAGTGATAACTGTGCTCTCTTTGGGGTTGCACTTTCATGGTCTACTCATCCACACAAGGTTCCACACCTAATTATATAGAGGAACATTTGTATTTAGAAAAGACAACCGAGGACAGAACATTTTAAGAGATTAACATTGATTCTAGACAGACCC
Organism: Aepyceros melampus; assembly: GCA_006408695.1. NCBI lineage: Eukaryota > Metazoa > Chordata > Mammalia > Artiodactyla > Bovidae > Aepyceros > Aepyceros melampus. Next base: position 20,997 of record SJXQ01005933.1, on the reverse strand, counting down.
CTCAACTCCCCACTTGTGTCCCTCACAAGCATCCTATCTACTTTTTGCCTATTAAAAAAAAAGAAACACATTGATTCTAAAAGAAAGAATACATGGCAGTCTGTATACAAAGAAGTTGCATTTTTCATGGGTTCCCTTATACAAAGTCAATGATATGAACAAGGGGTTAGGAGGGGTGAAAATGACAAAATGTTTAAACAGTAAGGGCAATTTCACTAGACGTTTCCACAATGAGTGTCTGCTCTAGTATGGACATGAAGTTACATTGCTGGACTCCAGGAAATCAGTCTCTACTTCCACCCACCTCTCAGATATGATTGGCTCTTTGTGCATAATAGAAGCAGTTTTCAAACTTTTTGGCTTCAGGACTCTATAAAGTCTTAAAAGTGAGCACCTGTGAGCAATTTTGTTTTGGTGGGTCATATCTATCATACGGGGCTCCCTGGTGACTCAGTTGGTAAAGAATCTGCCTGCAAAGCGGGAGATGCAGGTTCAATCCCTGGTTTGGGAAGATCCCCTGGAGAAGCAAACAGCAACCTAATACCAGTATTCTTGCCTGGAAAATCCCATGGACCAAGGAGCCTGGCAGGCTGTAGTGTCCATGGGGTCGAAAGAGTCAGGCATGACTTAGTGACTAAACCACCACCACCATATATCACACAAGAAAACAAAAGACATATACGGTAAACTATCAGGAAAATGATGCTATCACATGTCAGGTAACTTCTGGAAAACTGCATTGCACACTCAAGAGAGAAAGAGAGGGAAAAGGCAAACCATTTCTCAATATTATTATGCACATGGTACTGACCTCACAAATCCCCTGAAAGAGGTATCCTTAAACCACACTTTGAGAACTGCTATGCTACAGTTTGTTGCTATGCAGATCTAATAACTAAATATAAATATTGCCGCTTCTATGGAAAATTGACACCATTAACTACTATACCTGGTTCTCAAGTTTGAAGAAGCAATGATCTCTTTCATTTCTACAGGGGAAACTAGATGTACTGGACTTGTTAATAAATGGTACTTCTCTGCTTCAACTTTTGTATGAGTTAAGGGATTTTAAAAGAGTAATCTTCCATGTGTGTGTGTTAAGTTGCTGTAGTCGTGTCTAGCACTATAGGGACTGTAGCCTGCCAGGTTTCCCTGTCCATGGGAGTCTCCAGGCAAGAAGACTGGGGAGGGTTGTCATATCCTCCTCCAGAGGATTTTCCAACCCAGGGATCAAACCTGAGTCTCTTAAGTCTCCTGCATTGGCAGGCAGGTTCTTTATCACTACTGCCATCTAGGAAGCTCAAAAGAATAATTTTAACTGAATGCAAAACTGTCTTTTGGGTCTAAAGTATCTCAATCTTAGAGCCTAATTTCTCTTTCCACTTCTGTGACAGCGATCAAATCATTTCTACTTGCCAACATCTTTTGAATAAAAAAGCTCTTGTTAAATAAGCAATTTGCAAGGACTCAAGAAGTCTAAGATGACTTTCAGCTGATTCTAGTAGAAGATAAAATGGCAGACTCTTAAAGACGAATTCTCCAAGACAACCCAGGATAAAGTGGAGTGGGGTCCTTTAGGATCAGGCATTCCCAAGAGAAGTCGTGACCACGGTTTCCTTCCTCGTACTTCCTTGGTCGTAGAATGAGTTGGAAGCTACCGAAGAGAAGGAAACCAGCTAACATTAAGCCAGATTGAAGGAATGAGAAAGGGACAGACAATTCAAGAAACTTAAAGGTTCTGGCCAATTTTGATGATGGTTTCAAGGTAGATGGGAGAAAAGAGAGAGTTGAAATTCATCCTAAGTAACTTCACTCTGGGTGACTGAGGGGATGATAGGAGTGGCAAAATCAGAAGAGTAATTGAGACCCAAATTATTGTAGTGTTTGTAAGTCTTCTAGAAATCCATCCTTAACATAAAAATAAAATGCAGAAAGGAGACAAGGATAAGAAAGGATGAGTAAGAGAAACAAAATGCGTACCATTTAAGGTAACTAATTTTCCTTTACCAAAGTATATTTTTACCCCTCCTTCCCTGCCTATTTTGGGTCCGACATAGAATCACTCAAGGGAACAGAATACATCACTGAGCCTTTCAAGCATAAGTCATTGTGAGGGTAAGTAAGATTCAAAGAGGTCACCATGTGCTTCTGCAAGATTATTTAGTGGGAGCCATTAATGTAGAACCACTCTAAGAAAAGCAAGATAACTTTTCATAGGGATTCAGAGGCTAACAATGAAATGTATGCCTGGGAGCTCTGATAATTAAGTAATGAATGCCAGACTTCAAAAGAAAGAAATACCTGTAAATGAATAAATAATATCTGGTGCTTGATTCTCTAGTAATACACTATTGTGTAGGCCAATGAATAAACATTCCAATTTTTATTTGAAAATGGGTTCACGCGTAAGATAATATGATAATATGACTGAAGAGGTGCTCTGGTGAGAGAAGTAAGTGGAGTGGAAGAGTGAGTAGTTTATTATGAGTAGGACAGTACTGTAGAGAAGTCTCTAAAGACCTCAAAAAAGGATGATCACTAGAATGAGACCATCACATAGTTATAACTGGATAGGATGATACCAAGAAAGAACAATAAAACATGTTTTTTTTTTTTCTTTTCAAAATTTTATTTAATTTTTACTTTATTTTACTTTACAATACTGTATTGGTTTTGCCATACATTGACATGAATCCGCCACGGGTGCACATGAGTTTTTAGGATGATACCAAGAAAGAACAATAAAACATGTTTTTTTTTTTTCTTTTCAAAATTTTATTTAATTTTTACTTTATTTTACTTTACAATACTGTATTGGTTTTGCCATACATTGACATGAATCCGCCATGGGTGCACATGAGTTCCCAATCCTGAACCCCCTCCCACCTCCCACCCCGTATCATCTCTCTGGATCATCCCCGTGCACCAGCCCCAAGCATCCTGTATGCTGTATATCCCAATGGGAAATCCCACTCACTGACTAGGCAAACTTGGTCAAATTACTTTTCCTCTCTTCTCTGTAAAAAACAGAATAATATTTACTTTTCAACTTAATAATGGGGAATAAATTAGCTATTGTATGTGAAAGCATCCAGTACAGTACCTGGAATGTTGTAGGTGAACTCCAGCTTCACTGATTATTATTAATACTTAGAGTTAATTATATTCACAGTGTATATAAATAGCATAACAGTAAGCTCTTTCATATTTAATCAATATTTCATCATTACACTCTCAAAATTCCTAACTATTCTTAGAAACTGATTATGTCAGAATTTATACTTTACTGGCTTCTTTGCTTCTACTATTTCTTGGACTCCTGGTTTTCTTTTTCTTAAACTCTTTCTTTCCCCCCAAATATTTGAGTAATTCTTTCAGAGATAATCTGTAGCTGAGAATTTACTAAATCCCTGGGTTTTTCAAAAACTTTTAGTTTGTTCTCATTTCTGAATGTTAGTTTTCCAGTATCTATAACCCTAGTTCAAATTAATTTTTCTCTCAGAATTTTGACAATTTTGCTTCATTTATTTCTACCACGAGAAAAAGCCAGTTTGAGTTTTACACCTCCATAAGTAAGCTGGATTTCTTTTTCTCTCCAGAAGTTCTGTGAACTTCCAATTTATACCCAGAATTCTGAATTCTGTCTAGGTTCTTTTAGGACAGGCATTCTTTTTTCCGTCTTAGTTATGAAGTCGTTACTATTCTTTCCTTTTCTCCACTTGTTCTATAAGTCTTAATAGATGGGTTGCATATGTCTGAGAGTAAATCTCAATTGTTCTAACTTTCAAATATTTTATCTGCTGCACATTCTTGACTATTTCCTTGACCTGTTCTTTGGATCAATGAGTTAATTGTCAGCTGTTTCCTTTCCATTATGCATTTCTTCATTTGAAACTTCTGTTCTTGTTTTAACTTCCAGGAATGTTTTATTTCTCTTCTTGTTAGTACTTCTTTTTTTAAATACTACATGCCTTATATATAATTTTTTATCTACCAACTTGTTTACTGGCTATAAACCCTGTGGTTGTCCAGGCTAAGACTCTTAAAGCTAGCTCTTAATGGATCTGAATTCACTTAATGTATGCCTTCGTGTTTTCCTGTGATATTTCTAAAAAGTGAAAGTGTCAGTTGCTCAGTCATGTCTGATTCTTTGTGACCCCCATGGACCATAGCCTGCCAGCCTCCTCTGTCCATGGGATTTCTCAGCAAGAATACGGGAGCGGGCTGCCATTTCCTGCTCCAGAGGATCTTCCCGACCCAGGGATGGAAGCTGCGTCTCTTTCGTCTCCTGCATCAGCAGGTGGATTCTTCAGTGCTGAGCCACCAGGGAAGCCTGGACCATACAAATTATATATATTTTCATCACATTTTTATTTCTAATGCAAATAAGTAATCCCTATTAGGGCACCTCAAATAAGATAAAAAGATATTTGTAATGCTGTAATTGCTGACTGAATTACATAAACAGACATTTTAACAAGGAATATATTTCTTAGGTAGCTACAACAGAATCATAGAAATTGCTAAGATGCTCACAGTTTTTTTTAAATAATAAAAAGTATGATTTTATTTTCCCAACATGATAAAGCAGCATATGCTTCCAAATTGAAAATACATACATACACACATACACAGGAAAAAAAGGGAGGAAAACTATTCATTGTTTTCATGACTCAAAACATATCTATCCACATCATTCTAGCTATTTCACAGTGCTTTTTTTTAGAATTGGTTACAACACTATTCCAAGTCAGACCTACTTTAGACCCATTTTTTATAAATATTATACATTTTAAATAAAAACAGATTACATGTTTACCAGAAGAGAATAGTCAAATATGAAGAGTTGTTCTTAGACACCTAATCATTTTGCATTAATTACAAATCCTATTTACACTTGTTAAACTAAAAAGGGACATTTATTTTTACCCTAACTAGCAGGTCTATATGCATTGCACACTTTGCAGTCCAGAGATATTTAAAACAGAAACACACGAAGCAGCTAAATTATTTTCTAAAGCATCCTTGCTGTATACAACATTTTGAATACACAGAAGACAACATCAGTAACATGTTCTGATAGGATTTTTAACAGTGTTACTGCTTACTTCATCCCAAAAGACTAATGTCTTAGTTCTCTCTATTACAGTAAATGGACTGCAAGACACTGGTGTCTTAAAAAGACCCTAAAGAACAACAAATTTAAACTTTTTAATGGAAACATCATTGACAATTTTATTGATGGGATAATACAAAAGGTTTCGTAGGATGGAACCAAATATCTTTTATTTCTTTGCCTTTTGATCTTCCCTTTAAACAGAGAAAAACAGCCATAAATAATCCAGAGATGCAACTGATTTATAAAATTTCATGAAGACAACTCTGTCCCCTTTCAAATATGCACTAGGGGCTTAAGAATCCATTCGTGGGGTAGGAATCCCTGGAATCCCCTCAGAGTTCTCACTGGGGTTCTAGAAGCCCCTGAAATGCCAAATCCTGCTGGAAACAAATGATGGCATTCATCAAAGGGCTCAGTTCAGTTCAGTTCAGTCACTCAGTCATGTCTTTGTGACCCCATGAATTGCAGCACATCAGGCCTCCCTGTCCATCACCAACTCCTGGAGTTCACTCACTCTCATATCCATCGAGTCGGTGATGCCATCCAGCCATCTTATCTTCTGTCTCCCCTTCTCCTCCTGCCCCCAATACCTCTCAGCATCAGAGTCTTTTCCAATGAGTCAACTCTTCACATGAGGTGGCCAAAGTATTGGAGTTTCAGCTTTAGCATCAGTCCTTCCAAAGAACATCTAGGACTGATCTCCTTCAAGTCATTGCTATTCTGGACATGGCCAGAGGAGCCATATCTGGTCCTGGCCTGGGAGCTGGAGTGAACACAAAAGGTTAAAGGAGAAACAAAAAGTTCTTCCTGTTGTCGAAAGGGAAAATGTCCCTTGGAATTTTCTTGAGATAGAAAGAGTAATTTCCTTCCCAGGACACAGCTGATTGCATTTGTAGCTTCTAATAAATCTGGCTTTACCATATGATTCCAGTGAAAGCCCTGTGAGCTCATCAGAGGTGTGTGTAGGGCCTCTCACAAACCACTGGCTTTTACTGAAATCTTCATTATTCTTTATGGCATGTACCTGCCAACCTGTTGGAATGCCTTCACTCAAGGAAAAAGGCCTAGAACCAGAAGAGCCCACACCCTGGACATACCCCAGCCCCTCTTATGCCAAGGCCTTGGCTCACCTTCACTTCTGTGGGTTTGATTTCCCAAGAATTTTCCAATCCAGCATGAACTCTGCCCATCTTAGAATTCTCAACTGAAAAGAAGAGGTCTCTGAAGGCACTTGTTTGCCAAGAAGATCTCCCTATAGATATTGCTTTTGGCTACAGCCATGCCCTTGCTGGGTACTCTCATTTAATCCTAAACACTTGCTATGACAACAAGACATCTCACCATTTTGCACCTCTTAGATATCTGGGACAGTGGTTCTCAAACTTGAAGTACATCAGAAGCATCTGGGAGGGCTTGTTACAACCCAGCTGCTGGGTAACACTCCCGAGTCTCTGATTCAGGAGGTCTGGGATGAGATGGAGGTGGGAACCAAGAATTTGCATTTTTAACAAGTTTCCTTGACCCTGGTGTTGCTGTCTGAGGAAACACATGAGTTTAGGAACCAATTATTAGTCTAAACCAATAGTGGCAACCAAAATTCCACCCATGTCTTGCTACTTCAAATTTTGACTTGCCACGCAAGGTTCTGACCTTGATTTTTGTCAAATGGATTTACCCAACCACTGTGCCTTTAGCTATAACTTTTGGCTTATACACTGTGTTAACAATCTTGTTCTATTAACCTGTATGGCTTTTCCTGACCTATCATGCCCATGCCCATCTGTCACACACAGTAATGACAATCTATACTTTGAATAATAATCCCAAAACACAAGTTTTCTTGTTCAATCTCTACTTTAGTTCTCATAAATTATATCAAACAGCTACAAAGATAAGAGCGTTTTGGACAAATATTATAGTACAGAGAGTTCATTTTGGATTAAATATCAATAGAACATTAATAACAGAGGCACTGATTGAAATTGTTAAATTATAAGAAGATCCAGGTGTACATACACTAATTGAGAACCGTGCTTAAAGAAAGCATGTTTCTGAAGTGAGTCGAAGAACAAGCTGGCCAAACTGAAGAAGAAAAGCTAAATAAGTAATTTGATGTTAAATCAATTCAAGGAAGGGTACATGGAAGGATTAAGAAGTGGTTGGAAAGAAGATATATAAATGGCCAATAGATACATGAAAAGATCCTCATCATCCTTAGTCATTAAGGGAATGCAAATCAATACCATAATGAGATACAACTTCATACCTACTAGGATGGTTATAATCAAGCCAGACAACAAGAAGTATTAGTGAGTATGTGTACAAATCAGAATCATCATACATTGGTAGTGGGAATGTAAATGTCTCTTTAGAAAGCATATGATCCCTCAAAATGTTAGAAATAGATTTATCATATAACCCAGTCACTCCACTCCTAGGTATCTTTCCAAACAACTGAGAATGCATGTCCACAAATGTTCACAGCAGTATTGTTTATAACAGCTCCATTATAAATGAGGGCTTCTCCAATGGCTCAGCAGGTGAAGAATTCACCCATAATGCAGGAGACACAGGTTTGATCCCTGGGCTGGGAGGATGCCCTGGAGGAGGAAACGGCAACCCACTCCAGTATACTTGCCAGGAAAATCCCACTGACGGAGGAGCCTGGCATGTCACAGTCCATAGGGTCGCAAAAAGTCAGACATGCCTAAAGTGACTGAGCACACTATAAATGTTTATCAATTAATGAATGAGCAACCAAATATATACCTAAAGAGTGAAATACTATTCGGCCATAAAAAGGAATGAAATACCGACATCTGCTACTTCACTGGCTATTGAAAACATTATGCCAAGTGAAAGATGCCAGTCACAGTAGGCCATGCATCTTATGATTCCATTTATAGGAAAATACCCAAGCTGCTGAAGATGAAAGTGGATCTGGGGATGGAGAGTAACTAATTAGTACAGGGTTTCTTTGTAAGGTGATGAAAATATTCTGAAATTAGGTAGTAATGGTGATGTCTCTGAAACTCCATAAATATACCAAAATCACTGAATTATAAACTTTAAAAAAAGAAACTCAAAAGAAAATAAAAAGAAATAGCGTGGGAACATGCCAATAATTCAGGCATAGAGTAGGTAACACCTATTTTGAGAAAGGCTGCACAGATACCTGAAATGGCTAATTAATATTAACTATGTCTAGAATATGAAAAAAATCATTAAAAGCAATACTCTAAAATAAGACTCAGAAAACGAAGTTTGTCACCCCCTGAAATCTGCCTGTAGGGGTGCTTACAACTGGGCAGGCTCAGGTTGAATTTTTCAATCAGAATTCCACAGGATAGACCCTCTGTGATTTCATCTCCTACCAGCAATTGTCAACACACAGCTTAGGAGAGCTACTTGCCATGCAGAACTGCCCATGAAGCTGAGGACCAAGAGCCACTTCTGTTTTTCAAAAAGCCTCCTGAATATTTCACTGCAAACTAGTTAATTGTTCTAGCACATAAAATGCGTGTGAGGGTCACAAGTAATAAGCAGAGGGAGATAAACTCTGCTTGGTATCACAAACATTTAGTTCTCCATTGGGAGATCTAAAGTCTTCAGACATGGTTATGTTATACAATCACAGGGCCTTATATGGACCCACCATACAAAGTATAATGCTTGTTTTACAAATAAACCCTACAGAGAACCATCTTTTTATGAGAAGACTTCAGGTTGAACACTTGTAGGTGAAAGTTACCATCTTCTTAGCAACTTAAGACAAACCCTTCCCATACCCTTCTAGAAAGATTTTTATAATCTGTATGTTTTGGTCCTAGGTTTGCTTTTGTCAATACATAAAAGTCAGAAGTTTTCATATGTATTTATACATATACATGTATAGTCAGTCTCATGCACAGATCAGAATATATAACTCTGTGATGTGTCTTAAGAAATGAGGAGTTTGGATAAATCTCCCTCCCCACCTCTTCTCTAAGTCTGTGTATAGTCTGTCCTATGAAAAGAGGAGACTGGACTTTCAGAAACATTCAGATTGTACAAAGAAAATGACAGCTATTCCTCGTTGAATTCCCACCATGTGGCAACCACTGTTCTAAGTCTGTTTTGCTCTTTCCATACCTTTGATATTCACTAAGACCTAGTACTGGAAAGATGATCTAGCTCTGGGTGAAAATTGAGCAAATGAACTTCGCCCGATTTCTCCTGTCCTGTTCTGCTAAGTCGCTTCAGTTGTGTCCGGCTCTTTATGCTCTCGTGGACTGTAACCCACCAGGCGCCTCTGTCCGTAGGATTCTCCAGGCAAGAATACTGGAGTGGGTTCCCATACCCTCCTCCACAGGAGCTTCCCAACCCAGGGATCAAACCCAGTTCTCTTATGTCTCCTTCACTGGCAGACAGGTTCTTTACCATGAGCACCACCTGGGAAGCCTCTTGTCAAGTGTAGCTTAAAAACGTGGGAATTGTACATAAATCAACTAGAAACTCTGAAAGGTGGGGAGAAGAAGGCAGACACTGGGACCTGACATGGTGGTATTTACTTGGTTTTCTTTTTGTTTCATATATCCTGTTGGGTACTGGAGGAACCAGGAACTCAGGATTGCCAACAAGGGGAAATCTAAGAAGTCCAAAGAATGGTCTGCTTTTTCCATCCAGAAAAGCAGGAAAGGTGAACTTAGCAAGATAGAAAGGTTGTCTTACTCCTGACAAAACCAGAGCTCCATCCTGTCCCTTTAAGCCAAGGCCAGGTGAAGAGCCTTGATTCCCACCTTTGCCCAGCTATCATGAGGTGCTCCTCATCCAAGTGGATCAGAGGCTGTTGAGCAGGAAGCCAGCTTTCATCCCCTTCCCCACATAATGTTGCTAGAAATCATATGGGTATCCTGGACTTTCACCCCTACTTGCCCTGGGATGGTGTCAGAGGATACAATGAGGAAACCTAGAGCTTTCACTACAATTCTGTGGCTCTCCACTGTGACAGTGCAGGATAACTTGGGGGGCAGTAACAAAGTGGTCGTCCTTTCCCAGCAAGGTGTTGTTACGTGAGGCATATTAGGGATCCTAAAATCCCAACTCTGTTCAGCAGAAACAAGGTAACTCTCCCTCCCTAGGGTGAGAAAGGAAGCTGGACCTTCACCTTCAGCTGGCAGGAATGAGGCAGCACCTCCCTTTCCCTGCTGAGATATCAGAAGAGGCCTCCTAAGACAGATAAGAGCCAGAGCTTCACATCATAAAGAATATAAGGCAAAATTACTCGTTATATCAAGACCCAGTAAAAATCTCAACTTGAAGTAGAAGAGACAATCAATAGACTCAACAGAGAGATAACAGATGTTAAAAGTTTACAACTGAGATTTTAAAGCAACCATCATAAAGAATACTTCAATAAACAATGCTGAACATACTGCAAATAAATGAACACATAAAAAGTCTCAGCAACAGGAAGATATAATAGAAGATATAAACAACGACCAGATGGAAACTTTAGAACCGGAAAATACAATAGTGAATAAAATCTCAACGACTGGGTCAACAGCATAACGGACAGGAGAGGAAAGAGCTGGTGAACTTGAAGACAGGACAACAGAAATTACTCCTTCTCAACAGCAGAGAGAAAATAGACTTTACAAAATGAACAGAGCCTGAGGGACTCGTGGAACCTTTGTATCTTTGGAGTCTTAGAAGGAGAACAGAAAGAAGATAGAGTTTAAAAGGTATTAAAAAAAAAATGGTTGAAACATTTCCAAATTTAGTAAAATATATAACCAAAGGATTCCAGAAGTGCTGTGAATTCCAAACCAGATAAAGGAAAATTCATGCTAAGACACAACATGAATCAAACTTCTGAAACCTAAAGACAAAGAGACAGTCTTGAAAGCAGCAAAGACAGAAATAAAAACTGCATCTACATAGGGGAAAAACAATTTAAATGATGATAGGTTTCTCCTCAGAAATCATGGAACCAGAAGGGAAGTGATGAAAGGAAAGAACTATCACATGTAGAATCCTGTATCTAGGAAAATTATCCTCCAGGAGTGCAGGAGGGAATGTCATTCTAAAGCAAAGGTAAACCAAGAACCAGCAGACTGCACCTATCCCAAGAATGGCTGAACAAAGTTCTGGAAGCAGAGAGAAAACAATAAACCAAGGAATTTTAGAGCATAGGAAAGGAGAAAGAAGCTGCTCAGTAACTCAGTCGTGTGTGAAAAAGAAGAAAAAGCAAATATATGGAAGTGCCTGAGAGGAACTGACTAATGAAAAATAAACTATTGATACACGTGACAACGTGGACGAATGTGATCAACTTTACTTAATAAGAGAAAGTTGGCAGAAAAGATTACATATGTACTCTATGCGGTTCCATTTATACTAAGAACAGAGACAACTGATGCAACATAAATGAAGACATCAGCACAAATGTTTGCCTTTGAGAGATGGGGACTCATTGTACTGGGCATAAGGAAATTTCTGGTGTGAGGGACATATTTTCCATACTAATCGGTGTGTATACATTGTCAAGTCATGTGTTACACAACTTGGCAACTGAAAAACAACATATGTTGTCAAAACTCACCAACTTATATACTTAAGTCGCTCAGTCGTGTCCGACTCTTTGCGACCCCATGGACTGCAGCCCACTAGGTTCCTCCGTCCATGGGATTCTCCAGGAAAGAATACTGGAGTGGGTTGCTGTTTCCTTCTCCAGGGGATCTTCCTGACCCAGGGATCAAGCCCAGGTCTCCCGTATTAGAGGCAGACACTGTAACCTCTGAGCCACCAGGGAAGCCTTTCACGCTATGAATATTTCATCTTGATTAAAAGAAGAGAGTATGGTCATATAGTAAGCAATAGTTCCCTTTATGTCAGTTTCACCTATGATTTTGAAAGCAGAACAAAAGCAGTGGATATCTGATAACTTCTTTCCTTATTCATATAGGTCATACTACACATCTCACAGAGTACAGCAAAGTTTGGATAAACATTAGCTCTTCTAATTCTTCACATTTGGAAATGAACCCATGTACTTAATAAAATATTTATATCTAAACCATAAAATTTGAAGCATTTTCTTTAAAAGAATCAAATATTTGCTCGGTAGGAAAATATATTTGTTTTAATTCTTGCTTTTCATCATGCACAGATGCAGGCAAAGCAAAGCAGTATCTCCTTATTAAAGTAGTTTTCAAAGGGATGCTTAAGAAAATAATTTATACCTGCTGAGCTACTTTTTGCCTCCAAATTGTTTTACTGCCCAGCAAGAAATAACACAAAGCTGACTCATTCCCCGTGGTAGGCTATATTATCCAAATATGGCTACAGTAACGTCTTCCATCCCGTATGCCCTTCTGCAGTGTGACCTTGCCTAGCCACTCCTTAATCAAAAACTGGGACATCAATCTCCTTCTGATGAACCTCAGGTGGCTGTCCTGACTTGCTGGTCACCAATAAAATGTGTTGAAGTGATGCTGAAGGACTTCCCAGGAAAGGTGAGAAGAGCCTCACAGATTCTGCCTTGGTCACTTAGAATACTGACTCTCTGAATGCCCCCTTAAGAACTCAGTGACATGGTGCAAGAAGCCAACACCATTCGTGCAGACACTCTAGTGGACAGCCTCAGTAGAGCCTGTAATCCATCACATCCCAGTCACTAGACATCTGGGTGAAGAAGCCTCCAGATGATGTCAGTCCCTAACCATTCATATTTTCCCCAATGAGGACCCACATGGCATGGAACAGAGACAGGCCACTTGAATTATGTAACATGAGATCACGACTGCAGCCATGAAATTAAAAGATGCTTGCTCCTTGCAAGGAAAGCTATGACAAACCTAGACAGCATGTTAAAAAGCAGAGACATCACTTTGCTGACAAAGGTCCATATAATCAAAGCTATGGTTTTTCCAGGAGTCATGTACACATGTGAGAGCTGGACCAAAAAGAAGGCTGAGTGCTAAAAAATGGATACCTTCAAATTGTGGTGTTGGAGAAGACTCTTGAAAGTCCCTTGGACTGCAAGAAGATCAATCCAGTCAAACGTCAAAGAAATAAACCCTGAATATTCATGGGAAGGACTGTTATTGAAGCTGAAGCTCTAATACTTTGGCCACATGATGTGAAGAGCCAACTCATTATAAAAGACTCTGATGTTGGGAAAGAGTGAAGTCAAAAGGAGAAGGGGGAAGCAGAGGATGAGATGGTTAGATAGCATCACTGACTTAATGGATGTGAATCTGAGCCAACTCTGGGAGATAGTGAAGAACAAGCGAGCTTGGTGCACTGCAGTCCATGGGGTCGCAAACAGCTGGACGGGACTGAGCGACCGAGCAGCAACAAAAACAACCTGAGATCTGCATGCCTAATAAAAACAGCTGTTGACTCATCCCACCAGTTTGGCAATGACTTCCTGCACAGTGTAAATAACTGAAATATTTTAGCTCAATTCGTTCATTTTCCAAAAAGTGATAACATGAAATTGATTCATCCTCTAATATGGGCTATAATCCCTTCTGACTACATTTTCCTAAAGGAAATACAAGTACCTGAGATTCTGCATTTGATTTAACTCTGGGGTGACTTGGAGTCAGACTTGAGAGTATGATGTAGTCCTTCTTCTTGAGTTCACTGTCACAGGTTCAGATTGGCAATTCACCCACCTGGATTATGTCATAATGTGTGTTGAAAATCACATACAAGCTATGGCATTCCCTGTCTTGGTGTTTCAGTTCCAGCTTTGCTATATACCATCTGGGGGTCTTGAGTGACATTTTGAGCCTTATCTGTAAAACTATAATATTTATACTTTTTCACAAGGACACTTAAGATGAATAGGAAAAAAAACAAAGTAGAATGCTTAACATAGGGTCTGAGTCTGCAAATGTGCAGCCAGTATTATTGTAATAGCTATGCTGTCTCACACATGTGGAACATGAGTCTATCTGTGGACTGATTAAAGGTTTACATTTCTTCTCTACATGAGGGCTGCTCTGTTCCCCAATCAATATAATAGGGTGTTCAGCATCTCAACTACTGATGGTCCTTTATAAATATAGGGGCTCCTGCAAGATTCCACATCATTATTCAGTGAAAGCTCCCTGTTTCCGGGGCCTTTAAAATAGCCACTGTAGTATAGAAACAACTGAGAAATGCTGCCAGGAATTCCCATTAAAAAGTCTAATAAATGTTTTCCAACTAACACATTATGTTCTGAATTTATAGGAACAATCTGAGCAAAAAAGGTCTTGGAAGTCATTTAATGGAATTATTACAAAGGCAAATTCATATGCAGATTCTTGGATAGTACTCATTTCATCATATGGGAGCATTTTGAAATTAGTTTCAGGAAAAGGGCACTCCATAATAAACTTTTAATTTCAGGAGTTGCACAAAGTAAGGGCTGAAAATTATAATAGGCCAGGTACCATGTCAGCTCTGATATACTACAACACTTCTTTACGAGCACATTACAATTCGAAGAGCTAATAATAAAAAGAAGTGATGCTGAGATGATGAATTGATGCTATGCAATTAGACCTATTAGAATTCACAAGAGTCGACAGGCAATAATCAAACCCTGTTCATGCTGCCCATTGCAATATCTTTGCACTTAAGAATCAACAAAGCACATAATGACTTGCACTCGATTAAGGAATTCATGAGAAATGGAATTTTAATTAGTGTGAAGAAAATTTGGGCCATTTATTACTTTACAGGACAAATTGTGAAAACTAGTTGAGGAGTTAAAAAACAGCAGTGGTAGACGTTTGCTGATCATGGTGAAGAACTTGGATGATGGAGATTTCCAGTACATACCCTCCTCGCACGAAGTTACCATTAGCAAATTCAGTCCATTCCCAATTTTGACTTTCTCAAACCACAGTGTTTCATACTATTTATATGCACACACACACACACACACATTCACTCAATCCTAACCCACATAAGAATCAATAAATATCTATCAATTGCTATCATCCTATAGCAAATAAAGAATATAACTTTAGAAGAAGTGGGATTATTAATTTATCTGGAGTTTTAAAAAATTCAGTGAGTAAAAATTATGCTTAGTCATCTTGCACTATTTGCTAATTATGAAAAGCCGCTATGGAACAGCTGTTTGTTTTGTTTAGTCATAATGTGCATTCTCTTCTGATGCACTTGACCTTGAGAAAGAAGATGAAATTAGTTTAGCACAACTCAGACATAAATAACAGGCTCTGGCATTTAACACATAAGTCAATGAAAATTCATTATCATTGAAAATTTCCTGGATATTGGGTAACGGGTATTGTGTTTATAAATAGAAAATGTCAAATGTCACTTTGCAATGCAGTCAATTTAATAATGTATTTCTCATGCCCAATTGACTACTGAAAAGCTAGTAAAATACAAATAATTGGGGAAATAGCCACAGTCATTTCTATGCTTCGTGAATACATGGAAACAAAAATAAGACTGAACACAATACCCTTCCCCATGCATTTCATAAAACAATCAGGAAAGGAAATCAATATTTATGAAAATAAATCATTGATTCAATTCACAAGCAAAGCCAAATTGTACTTGAACAATTTTGAAACTTGTTATCTGCCTCCCATTAAAAAATATTATTTACTTTGTGTTTAAAGTTAGGTAAAGAGTCTTCCCGCAGTGCGAGAGACCTGGGTTCGATCCCTGGGTCGAGAAGATCTCCTGGAGAAGGAATTGGCAACCCACTCCAGTACTCTTGCCTGAAGAATCCCATGGACAGAGAAGCCTGGTGGGCTACAGTCCCTGGGGTCACAAAGAGTCAGACACAACTGAGCAACTTCACTACACTTTAAAGTTATACTGGCGGGAGGTGGGGGTGCTCGGGATTGGGAGTTCATGTACACTCATGGCTGATTCATGTCAATGTATAGCAAAACAAATACAGTATTTTAAAGCAAAACAGACTAAAAAATAAAAATTAATATTAAAAAAATAAAGTTATACTAATTTGAGATGAAAGATTTGAATGCTTAAAATGTAGGAAGTATTTGACTGAAGATCAACCCAAGAAGGGTACTTGATATTTTAAAATATTATAATTTAAAAATTAATGTTATTACTACAGCCAGATGGTTAAGAGTTCTTCACTTTAACTCAGGGAGAAAAAAAAAATGGCAGAAATTAAAATTTTCCACCTCTACCTCTTTTCTCATTGTCCTTCTCAACAGTAAGAACTTCATATTTAATTAAGTTGTTTGCTGCCAGGAATAAAAGAGTTCATTTCCCAGCAGTCTGTGCCCACAGCTGTGGTTGCATAACCACGTGCTGCCCAGGACCTCCAGAAAATACGCAGGAATAGAATGGCACTGTTTGGACCCTCTGCATTTCCATCTGCTTCATGTACTGACATACACAAATTTGATGATGGCCGGAACTCCAGCAGTTATCTTGGGCCATGAGGTGTATAAGAGCTCATAATACCTTTTAATTATAGGAAGTTTTATAATATATGAAATCCCACCATGCACATTACTTTTCCATTTGAAGTTTAGAAACTCTGCAAGGTCACTCACTCAAGTATTTGTTTTTTTCCTTCATTTATATGCTGGCGCCTAATCCTAAATTCACTGATGATTTTAAATTGCTTTAAAAACTATATGAATTTTAAAGTCAGTTAAACAAAGACAACTGAAGAAAGGAAACAGTGATGCATACAGACTTTGGGCTGGGGAAAGTACTGCAGGTGAATATTAAGTTTAGCACTGAGCTCCCAGGCAGCTAAAGCAAGAAACGCACAAGCTTGTTTGAAGAGACCATCTACTTTTCTCTTAACTTAGTAGTACATTTAAGGAATACTACCTTGCTTAATTCTCATATAAAAGATATTGCATTACACAATGGATGCCTTAAATAATAATCATGCAAGTGATACAGAAATATTCCACATAGAGGCTTACATTAATTTAAAAGAAGAGAGTATATGATTGTGTCTTGATTTGTCATAAGATTTCCTCCATGTAGCTATAATATATGACTCCAGCATAATCTAATTTTATACAGTTATATTTTAGAGACACCTTACCTGCCTCCTGTGAATCCTGTATGCATGTCAAGAAGCAACAGTTAGAACTGGACATGGAACAACAGTTCCACATTGGGAAAGGAGTATGTCAAGGCTGTATATTGTCACCGTGCTTATTTAACTTATATGCAGAGTACATCATGAGATACGCTGGGCTGGAAGAAGCACAAGCTGGAATCAAGATTGCCACGACAAATATCAATAACCTCAGATATGCAGATGACACCACCCTTATGACAGAAAGCAAAGAGAAACTAAAGAGTCTCTTGATGAAGGTGAAAGAGGACAGTGAAAAATCTGGCCTAAAACTCAACATTCAAAAAACTAAGATCATGACATCCAGTGCCATCACTTCATGGCAAATAGATGGGGAAATAGTGGAAACAGTGAGTGACTTTATTTTTCTGGGCTCAAAATCACTGCAGATGGTGACTGCAGCCATGACATTAAAAGATGCTTGTTCCTGGAAGAAAATTTATGACCAACCTAGACAGCATATTAAAAGCAGAGACACACTTTGCCAACAAAGGTCCATATAGTCAAAACTATGGTTTTTCAGTTAGTCATGTATGGATGTGAGAGTTGGACCATAAAGAAGGCTGAGCATAAAAGAATTGATGCTTTTGAACTGTAGTGTTAGAGAAGACTCTTGAGAGTCCCTTGGACTGTAAGGAGATCAAACCAATCAATTCTAAAGGAAATCAACCCTGATGATTCATTGGAAGGGCTGATGCTAAAGCTGAAGCTCCAACACTTTAGCCTTCTGATGTGAGGAGCTGACTCATTAGGAAAGACCCTAATGCTGGGAAAGATTGAGGGCAGGAGCAGAAGGGGATGACAGAGGATGCGATGGGTGGATGGCATCACTGACTCAATGGTCATGAGTTTGAGCAAGCTTCAGGAGATGGTAAAGGACAGGGAGGCCTGGCGTGCTGCAGTCCATGGGGTTGCAAAGAGTTGGACATGACTGAGCAACTGAACAACATCAACAATATTTTAGAGAACCTAGAAAAAGACATTGTTAGGTCCTTCAAAGGTCCCTCTCTGATATTAGGCATCTTGAATTATCTTTGAGAGACAGTTCCTTCAGTTCTATCCTAGACCCTCCCATGTGCTTCAGAGGTCCTCACATTATCACAAACATGCACTACAACTTAACTTTTGTCACTTTGGATCAGGCACTGAGCACTGATAGAGTGCGATGCCTTGTCTCAATATCTTATCTCATAATTAACATTGTTAAGACCTCAGGGGAAGTGATTGTACATGTTGCTTATCATGTAGCTCAAAATAAACAGAGACTGGATTTGAGTATCGTGAAGGGACTGTGCAACTACTGACCACAGAGACGGACATCATTTTGGAGTGGAGGGAGGATTTAGCAGTAGAAATGTTTGGGTATGAGAAAAATAATTAACTTGTCAAATCTTGCCTGTAAAAGAGCATGAGTGCAATAGAGTCTCCAAAAATAAAGCCTTGTTTCTTGGGAGAAACGAGTATGCCAAACCTCTTCATGTATCAAATTGTGGTTGAGAGGCCTTCATGAATTAGTGTTGGAAGTGTCAGTGTACATGGAAGGTTAGGAACATATTTCAATAATAAAAATTCATATATTATATAATGTTTGTTTGGCTTGATGTACAACTTGTAAATGCTGATCCATATGTCATCAGATCTCACTTGTCCTGGGCCCTTCAAATGTTAAAAACGACATAGCCCAAAGAATTAAAGTGTACGGATAAAATTATAGGGGTCCTCTGCCTCATATGCTAGATATGCCAAGGGGTGCAGTAATCATTAGTCCTATTTTACAGGTAAGGAAACTGAGACCCATTGAGGTGGCTTAGGCCAGAGAATCTAGCCCCCGTCTAGACAATCTCAGAGGCTCTTCATCAAGCCATGTTCCATCCCACTATAACCTTTACCTTATGTCAGAGATACAAGAAGTCCTAAAGCAGAGCTACTCAAACTGTGGTCAGATCAGCAACATCAGCTTCACAGAGGTGCTTGTTGGGGAAACAGACTTTGGGGCTGAAACCTAAACCTGTTAAATCAGCATCTCTGGGAGTAGGGCCAGGAATCTGTTTCCAGGGCTCTCCAGGAATTCTTCACACACTCCCAGTGGATAATTTGTTTCTAACCCCTTACTACTCCACGTGTGGTCCATGGGCTAGCAGAAGTGGCATCTCCTGAGAGCTGGAAAGAAATGCAGAGTCTCAGGCCCCACCACACCAACTGAACCAGAATTTTCATTTTAATAAGACCTCCTGGGGATTAATATAAACAGTCAAGTGTGAGGAGTGCTGCCCTGAATAAATCCTTCTTAGATTGCATACAGTGAATTCTCATCAATTTATTCTCTGAACTACAAATCAGGGCTGTGCTGTTTATAATGTTTTAGCATATAGAATTCAAATAAACAGGAATGTGTGCTAATGGATTGCCAAACCTAGGGTTCCTATGGACCCCTTACTTATTTAATATGGTTTCACTTAGTATTATGTTACACAGGCTAAGTCACATGCCCCTTTTACAAAGCAAATTACACACAATTTCAATCTGTTTCCAGAGAATGGCACATTTTGTTTGGCCATTCAAAAATTTAAATGTGATACAATCATATTGGTGACTAAGATAGAGTCTTCTAAAAGGTCTAATAAACCTTATACTCTGCTACTAGCAATGTTTTGATCTTTAAACCTTTACCCCACCAAAAAAAAAAAAAAATGTGTTAATTGGGTGAAAAGGTCAGGCAGTGTGAAGAAAACCAGATGCAAAAATAATAGGATGGCAATTTGACCCCAAAAAGTTATTGTATAGTCATCAAAGTGACATGTGAAGTTTGAGTATTTAAATCAATAACTGTTGAGCTTCAGAGTTAAAAAAAAGAAAGGTCATCTGAATCAATGAAACTTTTAAACTCAGTTTTTCCTTCCAAATCAGCAGACTTAAGATCCGGTATGCTAGTGATACAGAATCTTAGCTGAAACTGTGAAGGCCACATCGCAAAGGCTAAGATTAAGTTGGAGGCAGGTTTTTTGATAAGGTAAAAGTGACAAAACAGAACAAAACCAAAACCCAACTTTCATTTTCTTTAAAATAATGATTTACTCTAATAAATATTTTACTCTTCTAGTTTTGGAAACAACTACAATATGATCTGACATCATTATGTTTCCAGAACTGTGTTTTTCTACCTGACTTTCTACTTCATTACTGTAGAGTGGCACCGCATGGTCCTGTACATTTCTGTCCCTTGAGATTAATGATGGCAAACAATCAGCTGGTAACAGGCTACTCAAAGGGTTATAGCTGCTTCCTTTTCTAATAAATGCTATAACAACTTTTTTGGTCTTTGTTTTGCCAAACATAGAAGCTTGATTAAAATGATTTAACGAACATCAAAATAGCAATAACCGTCAACAAAAAGGCCATCCATGGAATGGGAGAAAATGTCTGCAAATTATACATCTGATAAGGGGTTAATATCCACAATATATAAAGAACTCATACAACTCAATAGCCAACAGATACACACATTCACAACTGGATTAAAAAGCATTAAAAGGATCTGAAAAGACATTTTTCAAAAGAAGACAAATAGTCAACAGGTGAGAAGATGCTCAATATTTGGGAAATGCAAATCAAAATCATCAGGAAATATCACGTCACATATCTTAGAATGGATGGCCCTGATGAAAAATACAAGTGATAACAAATGCTGGTGTGCATGTGGAGAAGAGGGAACCTCTGTGGTAGAACTGTAAACTGGTACAGTCACTATGGAAAACAGTATCCACGTCATTAAAAAAATTAAAAA
>SJXQ01005932.1:62496-73869 GCA_006408695.1 Aepyceros melampus | reverse complement strand
TCTGCTGGATCATGGAAAAAGCAAGAGAGTTCCAGAAAAACATCTAGTTCTGCTTTCTTGACTATGCCAAAGCCTTTGACTGTGTGGATCACAGTAAACTGTGGAAAATTCTGAAAGAGATGGGAATACCAGACCACCTGACCTGCCTCTTGAGAAATGTGTATGCAGGTCAGGAAGCAACAGTTAGAACTGGACGTGGAACAACAGACTGGTTCCAAATAGGGAAAGGAGTATGTCAAGGCTGTATATTGTCACCCTGCTTATTTAACTTCTATGCAGAGTCCATCATGAGAAACACTGGACTGGAAGAAACACAAGCTGGAATCAAGATTGCCAGGAGAAATATCAATAACCTCAGATATACAGATAACACCACCCTTATGGCAGAAAGTGAAGAGGAGCTAAAAAGCCTCTTGATGAAAGTGAAAGAGGAGAGTGAACAAGTTGGCTTAAAGCTTAACATTCAGAAAACGAAGATCATGGCATCTGGTCCCATCACTTCATGGGAAATAGGTGGGGAAACAGTGGAAACACTGTCAGACTTTAATTTTTGGGGCTCCAAAATCACTGCAGATGGTGACTGCAGCCATGAAATGAAAAGACACTTACACCTTGGAAGGAAAGTTATGACCAACCTAGATAGCATATTGAAAAGCAGAGACATTACTTTGCTGACTAATATCCGTCTAGTCAAGGCTATGGTTTTTCCTGTGGTCATGTATGGATGTGAGGGTTGGACTGGGAAGAAAACTGAGTGCCGAAGAATTGATGCTTTTGAACTGTAGTGTTGGAGAAGACTCTTGAGAGTGCCTTGGACTGCAAGGAGATCCAACCAGTCCATTCTGAAGGAGATCAGCCCTGGGATTTCTTTGGAAGGAATGATGCTAAAGCTGAAACTCCAGTACTTTGGCCACCCCATGAGAAGAGTTGAGTCATTAGAAAAGACTCTGATGCTAGGAGGGATTGGGGACAGGAGGAGAGGGGACGACAGAGGATGAGATGGCTGGATGGCATCACTGACTCGATGGACGTGAGTCTGAGTGAACTCCGGGAGTTGGTGATGGACAGGCAGCCCTGGCGTGCTGTGATTCATGGGATCGCAAAGAGTCGGACATGACTGAGCGACTGAACTGAACTGAACTGAACTTACTGCGAGCCACCGAGAAAGCCCCATAAGTCACCTTATAGAGCCAGAAAAGAGTTTCCACTGATGGGTCGTTAGGAGAAAGGAGTGACTGGAGCCAGGTCCACCTAGACATTTCCTCCTTTAGTCTATTAATTCCTGACCTATTAAACTGATTATTGCTTCATATGATAATCTGATATGATCAAACCTCATTAAAACAGCATTGCTAACATCCCATTAGAAACTCAGTTAGTACAATAGATCTAGGCAGTAAGGGCAAATATCAAGTATAATCTTTTTCCTTGTTTTCACTTATGGTAAAATGATGACACTTTGATTTTTAATTCGTCTTGTTCGACATCACATATGGATGCAGTTGCAGGTGTTTTACAGTAAGTATTTGTCTTTTCTAAAGCTGACCGTTCTGTTTTCTTGCAGGAGGATTTGGGTTCTATTTAAGTCTTATGAACTGTTTTTGATGATGTAAACAGTTCATCACATAGTTCTCTCTTGCCTTATGCCACAAGATGTGATAGAAATAACTAAAGTATCAGGCAAAAGAAGCCAGATTTCTGGTACACACTTGCCCACCTCACCATATTATATTTACGGTACCAGGGATGAATATTGACTAAACCCACTGAACCCACAGTTAAATTTCCATTTCCACCCAGTCTACCTTGATCTATTAATGGCTCCTTTTACAATGAGAAGAGTCTGGATGCATTCGCTTTAGATAATTATCTATGTTTGTGAAATCAATTTGGACTCATGCTGGTCTATAGCCATGCCAAGAAGAAAGGAGTTTGTAATTTGCCCTTAGGGCTCTTGATTCATCTCCTTGTGTGAGCAGCCTGCCAGCCAGCCCTGTGATGGAGAAGAAGCTCTTGGACTGGAGTGTATGTGGTTTGGCACAGCCTGCTGTGAACATGTAAGTGCCAGTAAGCAGTGCTGGGTTCCAGGGCAGCATACTTGTGATCACAGCCTGATCGCTATCAAGTCTCTAGCATGACCTGCTTCAAAGGGACCTTCCTTATGATTTGAAGGGAGCAGCCAGTGGAAAGCAATCTAGAAAAATTAGCTGGCATTGCTGTGTGTGATTCAGCCTGGGATAATTCCTATAAAGGGCGAGAGGGTAGAGGCAGTGGTCTCACGTATTACAACATAATGACTGTTGAAGGGTACCAGTTGCTTCTGCTTCATACAATGTTTTAAATAAACAAGTATGCGTTCATTGCATTATGACAGTGTTTGAATCACCATGGGGGATTATAAAGACATAAAAGACAAACATCCTGATCTTTGATGAGCTGCAGTTTTATTGGGGAGACAAGATAAATATACATGAAAGGGGGGGAAAACACATGAGATAGTTTATGATAAAGAGCTGAATAACTAATGTGGTTTGTACTGTAATTGCTGTGAGAGCTCAGACAAGATTTTGGGTTTTCTGTTTTTCTTTATGAGTTTATAGTATAATTGCTTCATCTTGTGGATCATAGAGAAAGCACCCTTGAATGTGTCCATCGGTAAATGAAAGGCAAGGTGGTGTATTCATTCAGCATATACTTGTTGAAGAAATGACTTAACATTCACTCAGAGATGGAGTCCATAGAGGTAGAACTTATAACATGATCTAGTGTGACATACAGCACATTAGATATGTCAGAGCTTCTTTTGGCCAGTTCAAATGCTTGTAGGGCCAGATGGGCTGAAGCCAACTGAAGGTGAGGCCTTGCTGCCTGATGAGGCCAATGGAATAGGCCTCACTAGAGAGGGGCCACTGAGAAGCTCTGGGATGAACGAAGGCTTAGTGTTGGTGAGTCTTCGGATGTTTTTTCAAGAGGAGCCAGAAATAACAAATTTTAAAATTTTATATTTAATTAGAGGATCATTTCTTTGCAATATTGTATTGGTTTCTGCAAATATCAACATGAATCAGCCATAAGTATACACAAGTCCTGTCCCATGTTAAGCCTCTCTCCCCATGCCACCCCTCTAGGTTGTCACAGAGCAGCCAGTTTGAGCCCCCTGCATCATATAGCAAATTCCCCCTGTCTGGTTTACCTATGTAATGTATCTGTTTCAGTGGTACTCTTTCAATTCGTCCTTCCCTCTGCTTCCCTTGCTGTGTCCACAAGCCTGTTCTCTATGTCTGCATCTCCATTGCTGCCCTACAAATAGGTTTATCAGTACCATCTTCCTAGATTCCATCTATTTGTGTCCAGTCAGTTCAGTTCAATTCAGTCGCTTAGTCATGTCTGATTCTTTGCAACCCCATGGACTGAGCACTCCAGGCCTCCTTGTCCATCACTAACTCCTGGAGTTCACCCAGACTCATGTCCATTGAGTTGGTGATGCCATCCAGCCATCTCATCCTCTGTCATCCCCTTCTCCTCCCACCTTCAATTTTTCCCAGCATCAGGGTCTTTTCCAATGAGTCAGTTCTTCGCATCAGGTGGCCAGAATATTGGAGTCTCAGCTTCAACATCAGTCCTTCCAATGAACACTCAGAACTGATCTCCTTTAGGATGGACTGGTTGGATCTCCTTGCAGTCCAAGGGACTCTCAAGAGTCTTCTCCAATACCACAGTTCAGAAGAATCATATACGATACTTGTTTTTCTCGTTCTGATTTGTTGTTGTTGTTCAGTTGCTAAGTTGTGTCTGACTCTTTGTGACCCCGTGGCCTGCATCCCACCAGGCTTCCCTGACCTTCACTATTGGATTTTCTTCACCCTGTATAATGGGCTCTGTGTCCATCCACCTCGTTAGAACTGACTCAAATGCATTCCTTTTCATGGCCGAGTAATACTCCATTGTATATATCTACCACAACTTCTTTATCCCTCATAAATAAGAATTTTGAGCTGAAGTTTACTCACATTGAAAGCACTTCGTTGGAGCTGGATAGGAGAGGTGACTGCACTTTGCTGCCCACACTGTGAGCCTGTCCTTGCCAAGAGTTGTCCCAACATGGTGGCCTTGGCAGCACTGATTTTCCATCCAGCACCAGTGATGAGATAACGGATTCTAGAAAGCACTACAACTGAAGAAATGCTAATCAATATCTGAAGTGCCCGGTTGCCTCAGATAGACATAAAATAAGAGACAGTATTTGCAATAATTTTTGAAGCAAATGTATCCAAATGGAAAATAGGAACAATGATCTTTCCAAACATCCTCCCTAGTATTTCTTTCAGAGAAGGCGATGGCACCCCACTCCAGTACTCTTGCCTGGAAAAGCCCATGGGCGGAGGAGCCTGGTGGGCTGCAGTCCATGGGGTTGCTAAGAATCAGACACGACTGAGCGACTTCACTTTAACTCTTCACTTTCGTGCATTGGAGAAGGAAATGGCAACTCACCCCAGTATTCTTGCCTGGAGAATCCCAGGGACTGGGGAGCCTGGTGGGCTGCTGTCTATGGGGTCGCACAGAGTCGGATATGACTGAAGTGACTTAGCAGCAGTATTTCTTTAATTTGAAGAAGTTTAACCTGAGCATCTCTTCTTGGTCTGCACTGATAACTCACTGCAGGACCAAGCCATGCAATTTGCATGGAGCTTCTTGATGTTAAGAATACAAGCAAAGCTTCCTGTGCTCTCATGGGCTGTTGAACAGAGGTAACAGATGAGTAACAAAGCAGTATCACGTTTCCTCTACCTTTGCTCTAAACTGAAGAACTCG
Organism: Aepyceros melampus; assembly: GCA_006408695.1. Lineage (NCBI taxonomy): Eukaryota > Metazoa > Chordata > Mammalia > Artiodactyla > Bovidae > Aepyceros > Aepyceros melampus. The sequence goes on along the minus strand of SJXQ01005932.1, from coordinate 69,057 downwards.
GGAGCCTAAGTAAATCCACTTCTCTTTCTTATCTGTCTTTGATTTTTTTCATACACCAAACAAGATAGAAATGGATGCTCAGGGGTGAAGTCACAAAAACCCTATCCACTCCTCTTGGCAGGAACAATTGTTAAAATCAGTGTCTGCATCCACACAGTGAAGCTAGCAAACACTGGCTTCTGCTGAAACTCTGAGTCACTTGCTGACTGATTTCCAAGTTGACTGTCAGTCTTCTCTTAGTACCCTTCTTATTTAGCCTCAAAAACAAATTATGTGCAAATTTTTAAAAATGCACATTGGATAAATTAATACTATGTTGTTCTCCATTGAGCTTTAAGCTCAAGCTTTGTTTCTGATGATTTTTATTTTACCCCAATAATGTGTATATTTTGAAAGGGAATCGGAGCTCTTGAGAGAACACTTTTGTAATACTGTGTGTTTTTTTTAACAGATCTTTAAACTTCATACCAAAAATTATTTTAGACTCAGTGTTTCTCCTTTTCCAGACTCCTGAAATATTCCATCATGTGGTTTACAAAGTATTTGTTTTTATATCTTTCTTGTTGTGCTTTCAATTATCCAAAGTGTTCTATTCTTTTCTTCCTGTCATTCCTAAAATGTGATTTGCATAGACTTTGTGCAGTATTATATTTTCTTGAGTAAGGTGATGGCCTTTTGTTAGATTCAGACAGGATGGAGTAGAAGCCCTTTGCTAACCAGGCTTGACTGCTGTTGATCAGCTTAACCTAAGACCAGCTTTAGCTCACCACCAAAAAGGCTCATAAATGATTTATCAAGAGTCACTGTACCAACTGATACTCTGTAAAGCTCAGTTGTATTCAGAAGATTCAGAAATGGAGAGTGGCTATGGGATAAGCCTAATAAAAATATCTTTATCTAAGAGATCAGAAGTTACCCGGAGAAAAATTCATCATATAAGGGATTGGAGGTGTACATGTTTGATCCAATTCAGTGTCCTAACATTAGAGCAAAGGGAAATTTGGGGTACAGTTCCATCGGTGTTATATACTACATAGATATCTATGTAGTATGTAGTATGTAATGCTACTTTTGTTGTCCTTTCCTCTTTTTATCCTGAACATGTATGTCTGTGATCTTCATCAAAGGCCTCCTGGTATATTGTTTATAAGACAAGCTTTAAATACATATAAACAGTGTTATCTGCAATTTGCAATTGAGAGATAGTACATCAAAGATAAGCAACGGAATTACTTCAGTCAAATAGAGCTTGTTAATTAAAAAAAGAAAGCTTGCCAATATAATTGGAATAACATTACATTTATTTGGAGAAAATGGTATCTTTAATAATGTTAAATTTCCCATTCAAAAACATGTCGTGCCTTCCAATTTATTCTCATCTTTTTGTACATATTTTGGTAAACATTTTTAAACAGGTATTGTTTTATTATGTTATTTTTTTTTGGCAATTATTTCTTCTCTTTATTTATTTACTTATTTTACTTTACAATATTGTAGTGGTTTTGCCGTACATTGACATGGATCTGCCACGGGTGTACATGTGTTCCCCATCCTAAACCCCTCTCCCACCTCCCTCCCCATCCCATCCCTCTGGGTCATCCCAGTGCACCAGCCCCAAGCATCCTGTATCCTGCATTGAACCTGGGCTGGTGATTTGTTTCACATATGATAATTTACATGTTTCAATGCCATTCTCCTAAATCATCCCACCCTCACCCTCTCCCACAGAGTCCAAAAGACTGTTCTAGACATCTGTGTCTCTTCTGCTGTCTTGTATACAGGGTTATCGTTACCATCTTTCTAAATTCCATATATATGCATTAGTGTATTGTATTGGTGTTTTTCTTTCTGGCTTACTTCACTCTGTATAATCGGCTCCAGTTTCATCCACCTCATTAGAACTGATTCAAATGTATTCTTTTTAATGGCTGAGTAATACTCCATTGTGTATATGTACCACAGATTTCTTACCCATTTGTCTGCTGATGGACATCTAGGTTGCTTCCATGTCCTGGCTATTATAAATAGTGCTGCGATGAACATTGGGGTACACGTGTCTCTTTCAGTCCTGGTTTCCTTGGTGTGTATGCCCAGCAGTGGGATTGCTGGGTCATATGGCAGTTCTATTTCCAGTTTTTTAAGGAATGTCCACACTGTTCTCCATAGTGGCTGTACTAGTTTGCATTCTCACAAACTTTTAAATTATTCATTTTATATATTTATTTTATATCCTGGCATCTTATTAAATGACTTTAATAGTTCTTCTTAAATGGACACATGTAGTAAACAATAAGAAAGGCTTTCATGAAATTTAAGCTTGAGAGAGCTATAATCAGTAAGCTTAACAGAGCCTGCAAAATTTAGGTAGAATGTTCAATGGACATTTTCTTATGTCCATTGAATATGTATAAACCTAATCTTGTATTTGCTGCATATGAAACCTTAAAATAAAAATTTATAAATACTAATGATTCTATGTTTGTGTGATAATATACTAAATTTAGGGATCGTTACTGTCTCTCTTGTTGAGTGGCATAGAGTAATACCTAATACGTTAGGAGAAGAAAATGAAAAACCTAGCATAAATATTGGTTTAAAAAAAAGGTATAAAGTTCTTTCTTTTATGATGATTCATTTTATAGCTAAATCATTCAGGAGACTTAAAGTTTTTTTTTATGTTGAAATATAGTTGATTCACAATGTTGTGTTAATTTCAGATGTATAGCAAAGTGATTCAGTTATATAAAGACATATATCCGTTCTTTTTCAGATTCTTTTCCCATATAGGTTTTACAGAATATTGGATAGAGTTCCCTGTGCTATATAGTAGGTCCTTATTGATGATCTCTTTTATCTATAGTAGTATGTACATGTTAATTTCAAACTCCTAATTTATACCTCCCCCACCTTTATCCTTTGATAGCCATAAATTTGTTTTCACAGTCTCAGTATGTCTGTTTTGCAAATAAGTTTATTTATTTTTTATCATGTTTTAAAGTTTCTGCATATAAGCAGTATCATATGGTATTTGTCTCTTCACTTAGTACGGTAATCTCTATGTCCATCCAGGTTGCTGCAAATGGCATCATTTCATTCTTTTTTATGACTAATAGTCCATCATGTATATGTACCACAACTTCTATATCCATTCCTCTGTCAGTGGAAATTCTAGTTGCTTCCAAGTCTTGGCTATTGAAAATATTGCTGCAGTGAGCACTGGCTACATATGTCTTGTCTTTTTGTTTTGTTTTGTTTTAAATTTATTTTTTAATTTTTTTCCTCTGAAATTCTTTTTTTTTTCTTTTTATATTATTTATTTATTTATTTTTTACTTTACAATACTGTATTGGTTTTGCCATATATTGACATGAATCCGCCAGAGGTGTACATGAGTTCCCAACCCTGAACCCCTCCTCCCACCACCCTCCCCATATCATCTCTCTGGGTCATCCCATTGCACCAGCCCCAAGCATCCTATATCCTGTATCGAACCTAACGAGCGATTCATTTCTTACATGATAGTATACATATGTCTTTTTAAATTATGGTTTTCCCCAGATATATGCTTAGGAGTAAGCTTGCTGGATCATCTGGTAGTTTTTTAGGGAACCTCCATACTGTTCTCAATAATGTGAGAATTTACATTCCCACCAATGATATAGGAGGGCTTCTTTTTCTCCACTTTTTTTCCAGTATTTATTAAGTGTAGACTTGCTGGCCATTGTGACCAGTGTGAGGTACTTCATTTAGTTTTGATTTGCATTTTGTTAATAATCAGTGATGTTGATCATCTTTTCATGTACCTTTTGGCTGTCTGTATGTCTTCTTTGGATAAATTATCTAGGTCTCCCACCCATTTTTTGATTGTTTTTTTTTTTTTTAATTGAGCTGCATGAGCTGTTTGTATACTTTAGAGGTAAAATATTTTTAATGATATAATTGTAAATCTATATCATTTGGGAGATGTTATTTATTTTTTTAATAATCAAAATCAATGATTTAGGCCTGCACTTTAGATTTTCCCATATGCCCTCTTGTGTCCTAAAGGGAAAGAAAAACAGATTTTGTCAAGGAAAGAGCTAAATTAATAGAATAGCTGATGATTTCTAAAATGTTTAATAATGTCATTTAGGAAGAATAGAAAGTCTTATACATCCATAAAGAGAAAAATGAAATAAAGTTCAAATTTTAAACACAATGCATTTAATACCACTTAATATTTAAAAACCTGCCTAGAAAAGTGGGTCAAATTGCTTTTTTAAATTAATCATTAGGTATTAGTTTGGTTTTGGTTTTTTTGTTTGTTTTCTATCAAAGCCTGTGCCTTAAATCATAATAAATACACTAAAGGAAAGCAAAAAAAAACCAAAAAAATCAAATTTAGATCAACATTTATCTAAAATTTATTTAGATTCCAAATGTTTAATCTGTATAAGGCTGGAAAACAGTAATAAGTGCTTTAACCACTTAATTACTTTAATAAGCAAGAACATTCCATTCTCTGATCAGAATAGTAAATCAGGAACCAGGCAAAGAATCCAACCGAACTGAGACCCGAGTTAGTGCTCGTTCTCTTGAGTTTCCTTGTGACTCTGCTGCTAAGTCACTTCAGTCGTGCCCAACTCTGTGCGACCCCATACACAGCAGCCTACCAGGCTCCCCGTCCTTGGGATTCTCCAGGCAAGAACACTGGAGTGGGTTGCCATTTCCTTCTCCAATGCATGAAAGTGAAAAGTGAAAGGGAAATCGCTCAGTCGTGTCCTACTCTTCGTGACCCCATGCATTGCAGCCCACCAGGCTCCTCCTCCCATGGGATTTTCCAGGCAAGAGTACTGGAGTGGGGTGCCACTACCTTCTCTGCCTTGTGACCCTAAGCAGCACATTTAATATCTCTGGGTCTCAGTTTTATCACCTGCTAAGCAATCAGTTTGTGTCCTGGGATCCTTCAGGTTTCGTTTTTTTAACTTTATTTTACTTTACAATACTGTATTGGTTTTGCCATACATTGACATGACTCTGTCTCAGGTGTACATGAGTTCCCAATCCTGAACCGCCCCCCCGCCACCTCCCACCCCATATCAACTCTCTGGATCATCCTTGTGCACCAGTCCCAAGTATCCTGTATCCTGTATCGAACATAGACTGGCGATTAATTTCTTACATGATAGTATACATGTTTCAGTGCCAGATTTCTTGTAAATTGTTAACAGTTTATCATTTCCCAAATTGTGTGATTTCATCACACATTTCTGTGCCTCTTGCTAACATAAAGGATCTCAGGATAATAACTGTTCTGTGGGAAGTTCTAGTGAGTGACTCAGCAGACCAGGCGAGGAAACCTGAACACGCCTTTCTACCTGTGCCCGTGTGAATCATTTTCTTGGATTTTCAGCTGTATTCACTTACTGCGAAATTTGTTAGTGCCTTTGGCAAAGTCCTTACCCCATTGCTCAAGTGGCATGCCAAACTGCTTCATCTCCTGCTATTGTTTTCCAGAAATTACAGCTGCCCTACATGGCTGCAAGCGGTGCTTTGAAGTCCCCCCACACCTGGGGTTATGCTGTTTCATCTCAGTGTGCCCAGATTTCGGGAATCCTAAAATAATCCTTTGTCCCCACCCAGTAGCTCAATGAAAATGTGCTTTGGTGTGTCTTACTTCATTCTATGAGAGCTGGCACTGGGTGCCATTATTTACTTGTTTTTTATGTTTATCTTGGAGGAAAAGGATATGTATCAGAGCTCAAGAGTCCAAAGTACAACTTCATATTGTTTGAATTCCTCCTGCATCTACAGAGTTTTCTGAATACTTGGACTCACATGAGTTCCTCTGCTTTCTTAGAGGAAGGTATAGCATTGGTGGTAGCCAAATGGAAATGAACAAATAGAATTTGAAATCGAGCATCACATTTTATTGGTTGGTTATTTGGAAAAGTACTTTTACTGCAACTATTGAGCATTGATTATAATGATTATCTATAACATCACTATTTACTACTACCCAGTATGATTTCATTTCTTTTAAAATATCAGTTGTTATATTCATATCATACATTTTTTTTGTGCAAAGTAATGGAAGAGGATGTATGTAAAACAGTCACTAAAGTACTCAACATTTGAAACATACTAATTTCTCCTTTTGAATTTTTTTTTCAGTATCTAAGCTGAACACAGTGTTTTATAGTTATTTCTCATACATAAGTGTTGTCTTATTAATATTCTCATAAATTTTGTGAGAAAATGACCAACATTACATATTTCCTTGGGGTCCCCAATGCAGTGTCTGGTCTACTTGGGACTTTATTAAGTTAGTAATTTTAGATTTAGCCTTAGCACAATACCAGGCATATAGTAACTGCTCAATTAGGATTTTACGAATGAGTGGGTTTCAATGATTTGCTGCACTCTGTGGGAGAGGGAGAGGGTGGGATGATTTGGGAGAGTGGCAATGTAACATGTATGATATCATAAGTGAAACGAATCACTGGTCCAGGTTCGATGCAGGATGCAGGATGCTTGGGACTGATGCACAGGGATAATCCAGAGAGATGGTGTGGGGTGGGA
>SJXQ01005932.1:0-62419 GCA_006408695.1 Aepyceros melampus | reverse complement strand
AATGGCAGTGCAACATGTATGATATCATAAGTGAAATGAATCGCCAGTCTAGGTAGGATGCTTGGGACTGAGGCACGGGGATAATCCAGAGAGATGGTGTGGGGTGGGAGGGGGGAGGTGGGGGTTGGGATTGGGAGTTCATGTACACTTGTGGCTGATTCTTGTCAATGTATAGCAAAACAAATACAGTATTGTAAAGCAAAACAAACTAAAAAATAAAAATTAATTTAAAAAAATCCAATCAGCAAAAAAAAAAAAAAAATTTGTAGGTCTAATTTCCTGTGTCTAAACTTTTCTTTCAATTGAAATTCTGTTTGATAAGAGGAATGATCCTTGCCTAGACCTACCATGACTTATTTCAAAATACCTCTAAAGTCAGGGGCCTCCCAATCCCACATTTCTGGTATATTAGGTCCTGTTCTAGGACCTCAGGATTGCCTAGAAAGGGATATTCACATACAAGGTTATGTTTTAAATAGTATATGAAGTTCCCAATAGGCATATGGGAGATATATCTAGTCTTAACCTAATGTCAACATCAGCAGTGATCAGAATATTAACATAACTGGCAAAGGCCGAAGAGACAGTGTTCTTTGGATTGCTCATTCTAGTTTTAGCAAATAACAACTTTTCAAATATTTTGAAGGAAAACTTCTACTGGAACTTTGCTTGTGTACACAAGAATTGCAATGTGAATGATTGTTTAATGGTTTGCCGTTTAGAGGGCTTAAAATAATTATTTTCTCTCCATGGAAAAAAAAAAAACAAGATAGGCCAAGGTGCCAATCATCTAACCACATACCTGAGATAAATTGAATGTTTTGAATAAATCTGAAAGAAATTTATTTTGATTAGTCGAGCAGTCTCAACTTTGGGTAAGAATCAGTTGAACAATTTATTAAAATTGCAGTTGGTCTGAGGTAGAAATTGGGAATCTGCATTTTAACAGGCATTCCAGGTGATTCTGATGCTTACCAGTCTATTGATGTCAGTAAGGAAACTCAGTCTTAGCCTCTGCACTGCTTAGGAAAGAACATGTGGGTTTTATAGGCAAATGGAACTCAAGTTCAAGATCTTCCATTTACTATCTTTGTGTGTGAGTACTGGCACATATATAACCTCCTTGAACTTCAGTTTCCAACTGTAAAGCTGGATAACTCTTACCATATAAGTATGATTTTATCTAGAAGACTTAAAAATTTGTTTTACAGTAGGTCCTTTTTCGGAGAAGGCAATGGCACCCCACTCCAGTATTTGGTTATCTGTTTTAGATGTAGCGGTGTGTGCGTGTCAGTCCCAAACTCCCAATCTATTCCTTGCTGCCACACTTTACCCCTGGTAGCCATAGATTCATACTCCAAGTCTGTGAGTCTGTTTCTGCTTTGTGAATGAGTTCATTTGTATCATTTTCTTTAGATTCTGCATGTAAGCCTTGTCATACTGCCTGACTGACTTCACTTAGTATGATAATCTTCACGTCCGTCCACGTTGCTGCAAACAACATTATTTCATTCTTTTAAATAACTTGAGTAAATTGTGTATAGGTACCACATCTTCTTTATCCATCCCTCTGTCTATGGACATTTAAGTTGTTTCATGTCCTGCTATTGTGAACAGTGTTGCAGTGAACACCGTGGGACATGTATCCTTTTGAACCATGTTTTTCTCTGGATATATGCCCAAGAGAGGGATTGCTGAGTCATATGGTAGCTCCAATTATAGGTTTTTTGTTTGTTTGTTTTTTAAGGAACTTCTATACTGTTCTCTATAATGGCTGTAACAATTTACATTCCCACCTACAGTGTAAGAGAGTTACATTTTCTCCACACCCTCTTCAGCATTTATTGTTTGTAGATTTTTTTTTAACGAATGAGGCAATTTATTAACCCAGCATCATTTGTCCTAATGCTTTTTGTTGGCAGCTGCCACCTGTCCAGTGATTCTGTCCCTGAGGCGTCAGTTTGTGGCCCCTATCTTGGTCCTTTTCCACCATTTTCAGCCCCTCCAGGGCTTGGAGGACCCGCCGGGCCACGCTCTTGGAGCCTCTGCTGAAGTGGCTGGGCATGACACTATTCCTCTGACGCCCCCCATAGGTCTTGGTCTTGGAGCCAACCTCAGCGCCACCCGGGAGATACAAGTGCTGTGCTGTGGAAGCAGCTTGTGTGTAGAACCAGTTCTCAATCATAGGGAGCAAGTTCTTTATGCTTGGCCAGCTTGATGGTGTCCACCCATTCAGGGACTTTCAGCTTCCCGGAGTTTTTAAGGAAGGCTGCCAGAGCTCTGACGAACTCCTGCTGGTTCACGCCTTTTACAGTAACTCCAGGCATTGTGCAGCCTCTGTGCTGCCAGCCAGGGGAAAGCTGTTTGTAGATTTTTTGATGATGGACATTCTGACTAGTGTGAGGTGGTACCGCTTTGTAGTTTTGACCTGCATTTCTTTAATCATTACTGATGTCGAGCATCTTTTCATGTGCCTCTTGGCCATATGTATGTCATCTTTGGAGAAATGTCTGTTTAGGTCTTCTGCCCATTTTTAATTGGGTTATATTAATTATAGTAGGGAAATACATTGTGCGTGCATTGATATAATGTCCTAGGTTCGGTTAGTTCCTTAATTCTTCTGCGGCGCTCAGAAGTAGAAACCTTGAACACTGCCAGTAGGGGGAACATGGTCTCTAAATGGGTCATTCACTTTTGAATCAGATCAGAGTCCCTTGAATGTTACTGTAGGCAAAAGTTGTTGAAGGAAATGTATAGTTTTATACACTTGATTGCTCTAAATTTTAATATAAGAAAAGACCTCATCTAATTCCGGCTCTATAACTCTACTTAAGTCACAGTGTAATTCCCCATAAGAGAGACTTGACGTGATTACTCAAGCACACAGTACTTGTAAGTTGACCTGTTTTGAGGCTTCCTGGTTTGTCTGCTGCTAATGCAGGTAGAGGCTGGAGGGCTTAATGATCAAATTGTTCTAGGGCCTGTCTGCAGGTGTGAGAGTACTTTGTTGTACTCTGAAGGTTACCAAGGAGGATTCTAAGGGGAATCCAAGCCCCAGGTAAGACTCCCTGAGTTATCACTAACTTGGAGTTTCTCTCCAACCCTCTGTGCAAAGCTTTACTGATGCCCCAGAGGTTGATGTTCTTCACATCCTCCCAAAATCTTGATATTTACACCTCCTCTGCCTTACATAAATGTGCTGGACTTGATCATTTGCACATATGTGTCCCACTGAGGACACAGATTTTGGTTCACTCCTTTTTATGTCTGTTAGAAGGACAACTGTCAGACATTGAATAAATGAATTAATAAATGATTATTCTTAGTTATATACCCACTTCCTAGACTGAGTGGTTCTCTCCTGTGTTAAGTTTCTGCATGGAACTGTACAAATGTTTTGCCTTAAAAGGGCTACTTTAGTTCTCTTTGTAATATGTAGTTCCTTTGGAGTTAATGAGCTAAGAGTATTTTATACACTAGTGCTTCAGGATTAAGAGAAGAAAATACTTGCCCTGGTGATTTGTTAAATTAGATGAAAAAGATTTTTTGTTTTCTATTTTGCATTGCAATGCTTTAGAAATCATTTTAAGAGATATGTATATCTTTAAGAACAGGTCTTAAATTCCAAAAGGCCAAGGAAATATTTTACATAGTTTCAGATTTATTTATATAAGTTTTATAGTTAGCTCATTGCCATCATGAAAAACAGCTCAGACTTCCAGAGCCTTCTACTAAGCAGGTACTTCCAAAATATGTAAAAGAGCTGTTTCAGTGTTGAAAAATTTTCTTTATAAAATGCTGAAACATTTTTATATTAATAAATGCTATTTTGAAGTTTATCTATTTTGTAAAAATGTTGTAAAATGCTGAAAACACCAGTCTAAATTAAACTTGGAGCTATGCTGCAAAGATAAAAATGCCATCTCTCTGGGGAACTTGATACTTTCTTGATAGGCTTGAATAGCTGTGCTTAATCATAGTATGCCTGAAATCAAGTCAGCGTGCACCTCTACCTAGACTCGTGGGACATCCCAACCATAACTTACCTGCCTTGATGTCATATTTTTCTCTCCATCAAAAGGTTTTTGTCTATTAAGAAAAAAGGATTTTAGTCAATTTAAATATGTTAACTCAATACTAGGAATGAAGTGAAGTCTCTCAGTCGTGTCCAACTCTTTGCGACCCCATGAACTGTAGCCTACAAGGCCCCTCTATCCATGGTATTTTCCAGGCAATAGTACTGGAGTGGATTGTCATTTCCTTCTCCAGGGGATCTTCCCAACCCAGGGATCGAACCCAGGTCTCCTGCGTTGTAGACAGACGCTTTACTGTCTGAACCACCAGGGAATACTAGGAAATACTAGGAATAACTCCCCTTAATTAAGAGAATTTTGTCCCTAAACCTCATTATACTATTTTCATTTAAATTAGATGAAAGAAAAACTAATTGTACCTTTAAACCTCTCACCTATATCTCCAGATGATAAAGTGCCAGTAACGTTAAAGAGAGAAGCATGATAGAGTTGAATCCATTGTTTAGTTGGAAGATAGATAGTTTATTAGTAAGCATTGAAAAACCATCCAAGGAGGGATCACAGGCAGGGACATGAGACTCTTGGAAGAGCTGTGATGGTAAATGATGATCTCTTTGTGAGGGAACCTGATCATTGTACAGTGCTGTGTGTGTAGGCATGAATGAGTACTTAGAAATATCCATTTAGGAAATGGTAAAGCAAAAGTCAACTTTGAGATTCTTAGACAAGAAACAATACTCTTAAACTTTACCAGTGCCTCTGTTTTCACTCAAGTTATAGCCAATTCACATGTGGGTTGACATTTTATTTTCATTGTTATACTTGGCCCAGAAGAACTCTTAGAGCAGGAATTGTTTCTGTTTCTCATTGAAAGTTGGGATATAAAAAAATTAACTGGGAATCATTGTGAATACTAGTATTTAGAATCATTTGAATATGGATCTTTGGAAAATACTTTGAGGTTAACTTATTTGGGGACTGTAAAACATAGGTAGGAAAATACGCAAATCATATGTACAACTTGATGATTTTTTTCCCTCACAAAGTGATGACTTCTGTGTGAAACCTACACCCAGATGAGGAAAGAGACCATTATTTGCACCAAGAAGACTCCTTTTTTTTTTTTCCTTTCAATCATTAATCTCCAAAGATAACCACTGTCCTGATTTTTCTAACTTCATGTAAGTGGAATCATACAGCCAAGATTTTTTTCTCCCTGATTCTCTCACTTCGCATATGCATGTGAGATGCATCCACACGGTTGCTATAGTTAATATTCTTTTTCTTATCACTATGTAGTTATCTATTTTATCAGTGTTTTATAATTTATTCATAATTCTACTGTTACAGACTCTTGATATCCCTATTTGAAAGCTATTGCAAATAGTGCAGCATAAACATTGTCATTGTCTTTGTAGTAAATATGTGAGTGCCTTTCTCTTGTGTACAAGTCTAATAACAGAATTGAGGGATTATTGGATCTGTGTTTTTAGTAGTTTGAGTAATTTCTGCTAAGCAATAAGTGCCATTTGATTCCTATCCACTCCAGCATTTGATATTGCCTGTTTTTTAAACATGGAGTGTTCAGTTCAGTCGCTCAGTCATGTCCGACGCTTTGTGACCCCGTGAATTGCAGCACACCAGGCCTCCCTGTCCATACCATCTCCCAGAGTTCACCCAAACTCATGTCCATCGAGTCGGTGATGCCATCCAGCCATCTCATCCTCTGTCGTCCCCTTCTCCTGCCCACAATCCCTCCCAGCATCAGAGTCTTTTCCAATGAGTCACCTCTTCACATGAGGTGGCCAAAGTACTGGAGTTTCAGCTTTAGCATCAGTCCTTCCAAAGAACACCCAGGACTGATCTCCTTTAGAATGGACTGGTTGGATCTCCTTGCAGTCCAAGGGACTCTCAAGAGTCTTCTCCAACACCACAGCTCAAAAGCATCAGTTCTTCGGCACTCAGCTTTCTTCACAGTCCAACTCTCACATCCATACATGACCACTGAAAAACCATAGCCTTGACTAGACGGACCTTTGTTGGCAAAGTAATGTCTCTGCTTTTGAATAAAAATGGAGTGTACAGTATATCTATTCTCAGTTTTAACTTGTATTTACTTGATGACTCCTAAAGCCTCTCTTTGTGTATTTAGGAGCCATTCTAATAGTTTCTTTGTAAATTGCTTTTTCAAGTCTTTTACCTAGTTTCCTATTTTGTTGTTGTATTTTTCTTAGTGATTTGTAGGAATTATTCATATTTTCTTTACACACATTCTTTGACAGTACATTTGTAGAAATGTGTTTTTGTACCTGCTATAGAGTTTATGTGTTTGGTTTGTAAAGATGTCGTCTTCTTTTGGGGAACAGAAATTATTATTTAACCTAAGTCCAATTTATATTTTTTCCTTTCTTCTTTAACCTTTTTAGAATCTTATTTAAGAAACATTTGCCTATCTCAGGTCATGAAAATATTCTCCTGTTTTCTTAACGAAAGCTTTCGTGTTTTGCATTTTATATTTAACTCTACAATCCATCTGAGATTGGTTGTTGTGTCTGATGTGAGACAGGGATCACATTTTATTGATTTTTTTTTAATGTGAATAGCCCATTGATCAGTACGGAGGAGGCAATGGCACCCCACTCCAGTGCTCTTGCCTGGAAAATCCCTTGGACGGAGGAGCTGGTAGGCTGCAGTCCATGGGGTCACTAAGAGTCGGGCACGACTGAGCGACTTCACTTTCACTTTTCACTTTCATGCACTGGAGAAGGAAATGGCAATCCACTCCAGTATTCTTGCCTGAAGAATCCCAGGGAGAGAAGGCTGGTGGTCTGCCGTCTATGGGGTCACACAGAGTCGGACATGACTGAAGCAACTTAGCAGTAGCAGCATATTGAAAAGACCATCCTTTCTGGAAAAGACTATTTTTTACCCATTGTACTGCAGTGTTACTTTGTAAAAAAAAAAAAAAAAAAAGATTAATGAGTATGTGTGTAAAAATATTAATATATGTATTTACAGATTTTCAACTCTACTTAACTGGTCCATTTTTGGATTATCCTCATTTCAAAATCACACTGCCTTAATTACTATAGATTTTAAATGTCTGGCAATTTGTTAGTGTAATTTCCCTAGCTTTGTTTTTCTTCTATTTTTATCTTGACTCTTCTCAACCTTTTTTTCATTTTCACATAAATTTTAGAATCAATTTTCAACTGACACCAAGAAAGTACTGAAGTTTGTATATGTGAGTCAGTATGGACTGAATTTACATTTTTACAATATTGAGTTTGACAGTTCTTGATTATGGTATATTCCTACTTCTGTTTACATCCACTTTGACTTCTCTCACTAATGCTTTGTATTTACATATTTTTTGTTGGATTTATTCCATCAAAGTTATTATTTAGGTCTTACTATAATTGGCTTTGTGTTAAACTTTTTTATTTTATATTTTTATTCTGGAAGATAAAATGCAGTTGACTTTGTATAGTCATCATGTATCTAGAGATTTTGCTCAGTTCACTTTTTGATAAATAGCTTGAATGTAGATATTTTTCTTTTGCTTTGTTTTTGCCATTTTCTCTGTACACTTATCAAGTCACCTGAAAATAATGAATTATTTTGCTTTTATTTTTAGTGCCTTGCACTGGCAACTCCTTTTAGTATCATAAAAAGTAAAAGTGGCAATACCAGGTAAGTAATAGAAGAGTCTTATGACTGATCTCAGGAAATTATTGAGCATTCTACACTATTTTGAAAGTTCCATTCTATATGCAGTTTAAGAGTTTTTATTGTAAATTAATGTTGAATTACCTGAACTGTTTGCATGTATTAAGAGGACTATGTACTTTTTCTTCTTTTCTTTTGCTAATTTGTATCAACAGTAATTTATTTTTTAATGTTAAAATGGCCCTGCATGCCTCAAGTCCAGTTGTTAATGACATATTATCTTTTTTATCAAATATTCTTTTACATGGCAATTTACTCATAAGAGACACTAGGTCAAATGTTTTTACCCCTCTTTTAAATTAAGTTGAACTTTTTTTACATCCTAACTCTTTTGTTGTTTTTGACATTTTAACTCTTTAAAAACCAAAATTTTAAAATATTCATTTTTGTGCTAATTTTTATAGCAGATATATTCACATAGGTAATATCTTAGAATGATTATTCCAAGCACCAGTGTACTGCTGCTGCTAAGTCACTTCAGTCCTGTCCAACTCTGTGCCACCCCATAGACGGCAGCCCACCAGGCTCCCCCATCCCTGGGATTCTCCAGGCAAGAACACTGGAGTGGGTTGCCATTTCCTTCTCTAATGCATGAACGTGAAAAGTGAAAGTGAAGTCACTCAGTCGTGTCTGACTCTTAGTGACTCCATGGACTGCAGCCTACCAGGCTCCTCCATCCATAAGATTTTCCAGGCAAGAGTACTGGAGTGGGGTGCCATTGCCTTCTCCGACCAGTGTACTAATACTGTGTAAATAAAACAGACTCTTGTCTTGTTACACTTTGAGTAAACTGGGTTTCCCCAATTTCTCCAGACATCACACCTTTTTCTTAATATGCAAGCAGTAATAGAATCACTGTCTCACTGTCTACAAAATGCAGTCTTTGGTGAGATTTTACTCCAAGAATACATTTTAGTTGGAAATTTTTGCCTGAACTAGTTTCTGATCATTTTCTTAAAACATTCCAGAATAAAGTCTGCTCTTTACCTTTGCATAGAAAAAGTCCCATTTTGTGTTTTTCCTTAATTGGATGTGTTATTTGTATTCAAAGGGGAATCCAAACTTCTACAGAAAATGTTAAAAACTGAACTCTAGTGAATTCTATTATTAACTTGTCTTTTCCATTTAATCATGATTTCTATCATTTACATATATATTTTTTACTTACTAGTTTTTTATATTATTTTAAGCATTTTTACATTAAAATGTTTGCATTTAAAAATGGGACACAGTTGACAGAAACTTAAGTATAACTGGGGAAAAGTACATGAGTAATTTAATGTGAAAGTTGCTATGTATAATGGTATTGCAACAAAATGATGGATAGAAAATAATCATAGGCTAAAAACTTCTATAAAAGTCTGGTAATTATATTTAATGGTTGTAAGTGTTTTTCTACTCTGTTTGTTGTTGTTTTTCTCTTTTTTTGGTTCTAATAGAGTTTTGGATTGTATGATTGCAAGAAACATAAATTCACTCCCAGCAGTGGAGAGAATAGAAACCTATGGTCAAGACAAAATAGGCAAATGCAGTTATCCATAAAGTAGAAATAAAGTGCCAGCGGGCCACAGTAGGACTGGAACTAGAAACCCAAAAGTTAGTTTACTCTTTCCTACCTGAAAAGGCTTGTCTCTGTTCAGTTTCATCTCTGTATGATTTCACCTTAGTTTTTCACATGGTATAGCATGGCTACCACTACATCTCATATTTGTGTGGTTTTGGAATTCTTATGCTTTTGTTATTTCAGATATTTCAGTTATTAAGGAGGAAAGCCTCTTATTGTTCCCTTCTTATGCTTCCACATGAGGATCTTCATTTAAAAGACCTCTATCTTCTTCTTTTTTACTTTCTTGACTCCACATCTTGCAACGAGGGGGAATTATTTTGCTTGGTTTGTTTGAGAGGAGTTGTTGAGATTGCTGTGCTAAGCAGCCACTTGACCACTCTCTCTAGATCTCCCTGCCTGTGGCCAGGGTGCATTATCTGCTCTCACTCACAGGGATCTGCTACATAGATAGAAGTGAGTAGGATTCTACCTGTGCCAGTTCGTGCATGGATAAATAACTGTTTAAGTCCACTTGTGCTGCCCTAACAAAATACCACAAACCAAAGGGCTTATAAACAACAGAAATTTATTTCTCACAGTTCTGGAGTCCAGAAGTCCGAGATCAAGATGCCTGCAAGTTTGGTGTCTGGTTAGAACCCACTTCCTGGTTCATAGACTGCTGTGTGCTCTCGTGACACAAGGGGGCCAGAAAGCTCTCTGGGATCTCTTCTATATAGGGACTAATCCCATGAATGGAGGCTCCATCTCATACCTAAGCAACTTTCAAAAAGCCTTATCTCCTAATACGTCATGTTAAGGGGTTAGGATAGGAATTTTGGAGAGATGTGCTGTGCTTAGTTGTTCAGTTGTGTCTGACCCTTTGCAACCGTATGAACTGTAGCCTGCCAGGCTCCTCTGTCCATGGGGATTCTCCAAGCAAGAATACTGGAGTGGGTTGCCATGCCCTCCTCCAGGGGATCTTCCCAACCCAGGGATCAAACCCAGGTCTCCCGCATTGCAGGTGGATTCTTTACCATCTGAGCCACCATAATCATGTTCAATTTAGGAATAAATTTTTAGCAAGCCCATTTGGCTTTATATATAAAGTCATAATCCCCAATTAGCTTTCCTAGTAGTAAAGGTGATATTTTGAGTTCTATTTTTCTGACTGTTGATTCTACTTCTCAGCTGGTTCCAAAAGAACAGAGACCTACTACAAATCCTACACAGAAAGAAAATATGGTCCATTTGTCACAAGATATAAAAACAATTAAAATGTTAAGACTGAAATAAAAAAATAGTGCTTATATATGCAGATGAAAATATAGATCATATTTATGAACTTGAATATGGAAGGATTTTGTAAGGAAGCAAGTTAAAATGTAAAAACTAGCCTCATATATGACCATAATAAAATAAAAATACCTGGGTCTCAAAAAAACACACAATAAACAAAGTATAAAAAACCCGTCAGAGTGAAGTAAAAAATTGTACCTGTAAATATAACACAAATTCCTATAAATGAGAAAGAAAAAACAACCCATTAGAAAAATGGGCATCATATAAAATATATCCTGGCTAGTCAGGGAAGTGTGATCTATTGCTACCACTAGTTCCACAAGGAAATACTGGTTACAATGAAATACTAGTTTTGCAGTGAGATACTAAAAATACGAAGTGTAGTAACACCAAATACTGGAAAAATGAAGAGCAATCATAATATTTATAGTCCGATGGCAAGGGTATAAATTGGTAAAGTCCCTTTAGATGGCAGTTTGGCAATATTGAGTGAAGCTGTAGATGTACATGCCAAGTGACCCTGCAGTTTCATTTCTATACCCCTCTTCCAAATGTTTACAAAGAAACATGTATAGGGATGTTCATAATGACAGCATTTATAGTGGTAAGTCTGTGGTCCTGAGAGGGGATTAGAAAAGTACATTATGTCAACACCAAAGAACACTATATATCAGTGAAAGTGAGTGCATCTGAGCTTCATGTATCACCAGGGGTCATTTTCACAAACATGATGTTAGTTGAAGAAAGCGAGTTGCAGAAACTTTTATATGTACTTTGTATAATAAAAATATGGGGAAAATAAAGAACAGAATGATATTATACCAGATTCAGGTAGTAATTCAATCTCAGAGAGGGAGAATAACAGAAACTGTTGAAATGATTTTATTTCATAAACTGAGTGGAGCATGCATAGATAATTATCATGTTGCAAGCTATACATTTTTTAATGTCTAAGATATTTTATAGTTTTTGAAGGAAAGACCTTACCGTGAAATCTTAGGTGGTAAGACTTGTGAAATAAGGATTTTTATCATAATACATGCAGCCACAGTCCTGGGATTACTAACACTTCCTGGCTCCTAGTTGCCTACTGGACAGAAGTTAAATATCCTAGCATGACACGGAAGGTCTTTTACATTAGGATCTCTCCTTCTGTCTTCCTTCCTTTTTTCTCTTACTCACTTCCTCTCTTTCTTCGCTATGCTGGGTCTTAGTTCGTCACATGGGGTCTTTAGTTGTGGCATATGAATCTTAGTTGTGGCATGTGGGATCGAGTTCCCTGACCAAGGATTGAACCCAGCCCTCCTGCATTGGAAGAGTGGAGTCTAAGCCACTGGACCACCAGGGAAGTCCCAGAATCTTACTTTATTTTCCACATCTACTCTTTCTTTCCTCCTTATAGCATATGATCTGAGTATCTAATAAATCGTTTTCAATTCCTTGAGTGTACTCCTTTTTAATGCTTTCAATTCCTCCTTAACTTTTGATCATCTTTCAAAACCATTAAAATATTGCCCTTGTAAAAATACCTCCAGTTTTCACACTGTGTTACATACTTCAGAGTGTTGTTACGGGCTTATATATCTGTGTTCTCCATTAAAGGCAGTTTGTGGAAGGTGCAACCACATCTTACTTGTTTTTGCTGCCCAGTGCTTGGCATAACAGGTGCTTAATATTACAAGAATAAATTATTAGAAGAGATGTTGGAATGTCACAAGTTGAATGTCATTTGTTGCTAAATTAGTGACACAGCACTGAGCAGGATCAAACTTTAGAGGTTGTCACTGTGTTAGAGTGGTCTGAAAAGATTCCATGAAAGCTCTTGGCCTTACTCTTAGTCTCAGAAGGTGGGTAAAGTCATTGAGGAGAGAGGTAAGCTTCCCAAGCTGAACCAGTAAGGAGAGCAGAAGTTTGGACAAGGGGAAGCCATTCTTCAGTCTGCAGATTTCAATGGATGTGCTGCCTCTTTAGGGAGCTAGTGACTTTATTTTCTGGGTTCTATAGAAACTGCTCACGTTTCATTACTATTTAAGGTAGAGGTAGAGACTGTGTTAACATTTCAGCTCCATGGAGAAAAAAAGAGAAAAGGAGATACAGAGGAGATGGAGCTAAGCAAGGATTTGTGGTCTCAGAATATAGTCTCAGCCTGAGCCCATAGAGAGCTCTGGAGTGTGAGTAGCACTCAGAATTAATCTCTCCTCAAGGCAAGCAGGGGATCCTTTTATATACTCAGGTCAGCCATTATTGATAACAGGCTGTTTTTGAGAGGGGTCCCATCCCTGGAGCAAGAGACCTTCCATTTGGCTGGAGGCACTCCTCTTAGAGAGGGGTCAGCTGTGACTGTGAGCTGCTAACACACCCAGCAGCTGGGAGGTGAGTGTTCTTGCCGGCTAAGGTGGATCTAAGCAAGGGACTACTTAAAAAATCTGCTCAGATACCCTCTTGCAAGTATCTACTTTCCCACTCTTCTGCTGTGGCCCCACTGTGTATCATGCGGTTGTATCACTGCCCCCATCTGCTGGGCCACTCACACTGCTTTTGCTGATGCTATCACTTTGAAATAGATCTGGTCCTTTGGGCACTACTGTGTTTCAAGGTCCTAGGCACCCTAGCCACTTCTGGATATCACCATTTATTGCATTGCTCTTGATGCTGTAGCTTTCTGGGTGTCAAGTTCTATTCAAGGTCAAAGCTTGGGAAGAGATCCCCTTGCATTCTGTTACATTGTATTTGTTAATTGGTACCCAAAGCAGAAAAGATTGTACTCAGTAGAGCAACTCTTTTGCGTTCTCTAGCACTCACCCAAACATTACCCAAAGTCTTCGCTAATGACCACCGTTCTATTATTGAAACACTATGATCTTCCCAGTTTTCTGCTCCTTTAGGATGTGTCCTCTCCCCACTGATCTCTCAGTCCCTCTTGCAAATGGACCCTTGATAGGCCTGTGCCATCAAAGATCCTACCACATATACAGTTTCTAGTAGTGGCAGAATCATGTCTTTAGCTACATATGCAAAATTCAGACTAAGACTAAATATGTGACTAGTTAAAAGGAGTTAATTAATGCAGTGACTATTCTGGGGAGAAGCACTGTATTTGTTTCTGTTCAGAATTCCATGATTGGAACGTCTAGTACTTTCTTTTTTTTAAATATAAATTTATTTATTTTAATTGGAGGTTAATTACTTTACAATATTGTGTTCGTTTTGTCATACATCAACATGAATCTGCCACAGATATACACGTGTTCCCCATCCTGACCCCCCTCCCACCTCCCTCCCCGTACCATCCCTCTGGATCATCCCAGTGCACCAGCCCCAAGCATCCTGTATCCTACATCGAACCTGGACTGGCAATTCATTTCATATATGATATTATACATGTTTCAATGCCATGCTCCCAAATCATCCCACCCTTCCCCTCTCCCACAGAGTCCAAAAGCCTGTTCTATACATCTGTGTCTCTTTGGCTGTCTCGCATACAGGGTTATCGTTCCTATCTTTCTAAATTCCATATATATGTGTTAGTATACTGTGTTGGTGTTTTTCTTTCTGGCTTACTTCACTCTGTATAATAGGCTCCAGTTTCATCTACCTCATTAGAACTGATTCAAATAATATCTGGATGTCCTATCCTTCTAGGCAAATAGAAAACCAATGAGCTGTGAATGGAATGGCTTCTGCGATAAGGCATTCATTTACCAGGTCATTTCTAGGCTGAAGCATTTAATTATGCATGTGAGACCCTCTTGTGCTTTCGTGCCCTGCTGCAAGCAAGGATGGAGGAGGCTCTGGGGTGCAGCTAGCAGGCCAGAGGTTGAAACAGTCTCTGCCGTCATACTCAGAGGACGTTCTGTAAATGAGAAATAAGAGAAATGGTTGTTCTTGAGTTAAGCCATTGAGATTTGAGTATTGTTTGTTAGTACAGAGTAAACTTAGCATATCCTCACTAATAAAAACAACTGCTTTTATTTCCTTCTCATTCCCCATTTAACAACAACAACCAAAAAATATAATGAAGGTCTCTATAATGAAGGAGCTTTTGGTGAAGGCTGCAAGTTATAAAACTTCATACTTATAAAATTTCCTTTCAACTCCATTTCTCCTTTGCCTCCTCTCTCCTTTCACCTGGTATGCTTCTTAAAGAATCTGTGTGTTTGAGTAGAATGTTTCATAAAAAAAATATTAAACATAAAGTACATTCCAGATGGTTAATCTGCCACAGTTATTAAAATAAGCAAAATATCTGAATTGCAAAATGAGTGATTGGTATAACTTAGGAGTCAGTAATCAGGTCAATTGTAGAAAGCCAAACCTTTCAAACTCTGCATCTTGTGTGTGTGTGTGTGAATTTGGTCAGAAGTATGTCTTTAATCAACGTGTTGATTTTGGAAAGTCTGATAAGTAATACTGAGTTATATAGATAGAGTAGAAAATGTTTCTTCACTGGAATCTCTCAAATAAGTTTCAAAAATGTCTATTTACACTCTGTACCTGTTGAACTGAATTTTTTAAAAAAAGGTAAAATCTGACACAGTCACATCACAATGTAAACTCTGCTTGTGAAATGTTATTACAACCAATATTTTAAATATTTTAGTATAAATCATTCTGAATGTATGATATGTATAATGAGATAATTGATATTTATCTTAATACATCTATTATTTATAAAATAATCAGCTGATAGTAAAATTTGCTTCTTGCAAATCTAGTAGCTAAAATCAGAGTGTATTTTAGGTGTGTGGCTGATGCTCTCTGCTGCTCTACTTTTTAACATTTTAGAAAATAAAGCTGGAAGCCTGCTTTTCAGAATCCCTAATTCCTGTGTTATTTTAAAAAAGTGTTCCCATTAGGGAACTCTCTGCTTTTAGAATCAACAACAGTTCATAGCCTGTGTCGCTTAAGCTTTATTTATTCATAGAAGTTATCTGCAGTATAGAAACTACTATAAGTAAATGAGTCTATTCTGAATTTTTTAATATGAAAAAATTTTAAAGGTAAAATATGTCTGATAATATTACATGATGAAAGAGAGCTAATAAAAGCACCACCAAGAAAGAGGTATGAGACCTCAAAATCCAGTGGAGTTACATTGATGGCCTGGGGGTATTGATCTGTTCTGAATATTTCTTCCCTGCAGGCACTGTGTGATGTCATACTGCAAGTCTACCTTTGTGTTATAAAGGGTGAAGGCACTTCCTACAGTCTTCTCCCATAATGATATTCAACTGCAGTGGTAAACAAGCCTATTTGTTTAGCACTGTTTTTAGACCACTGTTAAATAGTCTTTTTAAAAAACTGGAAAATGAAACATTTTCATGACCATTGTTTATAGGATTTTAAAATGTAGCATTTTACTGTATTGGTATTTTTCTTTCTGGCTTGCTTCACTCTGTATAATAGGCTCCAGTTTCATCCACCTCATTAGAACTGATTCAAATGTATTCTTTTTAATGGCTGAGTAATACTCCATTGTGTATATGTACCACTGCTTTCTTATCCATTCATCTGCTGATGGACATCTAGGTTGCTTCCATGTCCTGGCTATTATAAACAGTGCTGCAATGAACATTGGAGTACATGTGTCTCTTTCAATTCTGGTTTCTTCGGTGTGTATGCCCAGCAGTGGGATCGCTGGGTCATAAGGCAGTTCTATTTGCAATTTTTTAAGGAATCTCCACACTGTTCTCCATAGTGGCTGTCCTAATTTGCATTGCCACCAACAGTGTAAGAGGGTTCCCTAAACCACACCCTCTCCAGCATTTATTGCTTGTAGATTTTTGGATTGCAGCCACTCTGACTGGTGTGAAATGGTTCCTCATTGTGGTTTTGATTTGCATTTCTCTGATAATAGGTGATGTTGAGCATCTTTTCATGTGTTTGTTAGCCATCTGTATGTCTTCTTTGGAGAAATGTCTATTTAGTTCTTTGGCCCATTTTTTGATTGGGTCATTTATTTTTCTGGAATTGAGCTGCATAAGTTGCTTGTGTATTTTTAAGATAAGTTGTTTGCCAGTTGCTTCATTTGCTATTATTTTCTCCCATTCTGAAGGCTGTCTTTTCACCTTGCTTAAGTTTCCTTTGTTGTGCAGAAGCTTTGGATTTTAATTAGGTCCCATTTGTTTATTTTTGCTTTTATTTCCAGTATTCTGGGAGGTGAGTCATAGAGTATCCTGCTATGATTTATGTCAGAGAGTGTTTTGCCTATGTTCTCCTCTAGGAGTTTTATAGTTTCTGGCCTTATATTTAGATCTTTAATCCATTTTGAGTTTATTTTTGTGTATGGTGTTAGAAAGTGTTCTAGTTTCCTTCTTTTACAAGTGGTTGACCAGTTTTCCCAGTACCACTGGGAAATTGGAAGAGATTGTTAAAGAGATTGTCTTTAATCCATTGTATATTTGTGCCTCCTTTGTCAAAGATAAGGTGCCCATAGGTGCGTGGATTTGTCTCTGGGCTTTCTATTTTCTTCCATTGATCTATATTTCTGTCTTTGTGCCAGTACCATACTGTCTTGATGACTGTGGCTTTGTAGTAGAGCCTGAAGTCAGGCAGGTTGATTCCTCCAGTTCCATTCTTCTTTCTCAAGATTACTTTGGCTATTTGAGGTTTTTTGTATTTCCATACAAATTGTGAAATTATTTGTTCTAGCTCTGTGAAAAATACCATTGGTAGTTTGCTAGGGATTGCACTGAATCTATAAATTGCTTTGGGTAGTATACTCATTTTCACTATATTGATTCTTCCGATCCATGAACATGGTATATTTCTCCATCTATTAGTGTCCTCTTTGATTTCTTTCATCAGTGTTTTATAGTTTTCTATATATAGGTCTTTAGTTTCTTTAGGTAGATATATTCCTAAGTATTTTATTCTTTTCGTTGCAATGGTGAATGGAATTGTTTCCTTAATTTCTTTTTCTACTTTCTCATTATTAGTGTATAGGAATGCAAGGGATTTCTGTGTATTGATTTTATATCCTGCAACTTTACTATATTCATTGATTAGCTCTAGTAATTTTCTGGTGGAGTCTTTCGGGTTTTCTATGTAGAGGATCATGTCATCTGCAAACAGTGAGAGCTTTACTTCTTCTTTTCCAATCTGGATTCCTTTTATTTCTTTTTCTGCTCTGATTGCTGTGGCCAAAACTTCCAGAACTATGTTGAATAGTAGCGGTGAAAGTGGGCACCCTTGTCTTGTTCCCGACTTTAGGGGAAATGCTTTCAATTTTTCACCATTGAGGAGAATGTTTGCTGTGGGTTTGTCATATATAGCTTTTATTATGTTGAGGTATGTTCCTTCTATTCCTGCTTTCTGGAGAGTTTTTATCATAAATGGATGTTGAATTTTGTCGAAAGCCTTCTCTGCATCTATTGAGATAATCATATGGTTTTTATTTTTCAATTTGTTAATGTGGTGTATTACATTGATTGATTTGCGGATATTGAAGAATCCTTGCATCCCTGGGATAAAGCCCACTTGGTCATGGTGTATGATCTTTTTAATGTGTTGTTGGATTCTGATTGCTAAAATTTTGTTAAGGATTTTTGCATCTATGTTCATCAGTGATATTGGCCTGTAGTTTTCTTTTTTTGTGGCGTCTTTGTCAGGTTTTGGTATTAGGGTGATGGTGGCCTCATAGAATGAGTTTGGAAGTTTACCTTCCTCTGCAATTTTCTGAAAGAGTTTGAGTAGGATAGGTGTTAGCTCTTCTCGAAATTTTTGGTAGAATTCAGCTGTGAAGCCGTCTGGACCTGGGCTTTTGTTTGCTGGAAGGTTTCTGATTACAGTTTCAATTTCCGTGCTTGTGATGGGTCTGTTGAGATTTTCTATTTCTTCCTGGTTCAGTTTTGGAAAGTTGTACTTTTCTAAGAATTTGTCCATTTCTTCCACGTTGTCCATTTTATTGGCATATAATTGCTGATAGTAGTCTCTTATGATCCTTTGTATTTCTGTGTTGTCTGTTGTGATCTCTCCCTTTTCATTTCTAATTTTATTGATTTGATTTTTCTCCCTTTGTTTCTTGATGAGTCTGGCTAATGGTTTGTCAATTTTATTTATCCTTTCAAAGAACCAGCTTTTGGCTTTGTTGATTTTTGCTATGGTCTCTTTTGTTTCTTTTGCATTTATTTCTGCCCTAATGTTTATGATTTCTTTCCTTCTACTAACTCTGGGGTTCTCCATTTCTTCCTTTTCTAGTTGCTTTAGGTGTAGAGTTAGGTTGTTTATTTGACTTTTTTCTTGTTTCTTGAGGTATGCCTGCATTGCTATGAACTTTCCTCTTAGCACTGCTTTTATAGTGTCCCACAGGTTTTGGGTTGTTGTGTTTTCATTTTCATTTGTTTCTATGCATATTTTGATTTCTTTTTTGATTTCTTCTGTGATTTGTTGGTTATTCAGAAGCATGTTGTTCAGCCTCCAAATGTTGGAATTTTCAATAGTTTTTCTCCTGTAATTGAGATCTAATCTTAATGCATTATGGTCAGAAGAGATGCTTGGAATGATTTCAGTTTTTTTCAATTTGTCCAGGTTAGATTTATGGCCCAGAATGTGATCTATCCTGGATAAGGTTCCGTGTACACTTGAGAAAACGGTGAAATTCATTGTTTTGGGGTGAAATATTCTATAGATATCAATTAGGTCTCACTGGTCTATTGTATCATTTAAAGTTTGTGTTTCTTTGTTAATTTTCTGTTTAGTTGATCTGTCCATAAGTGTGAGTGGGGGTATTAAAGTCTCCCACTATTATTGTGTTACTGTTAATTTCCCCTTTCATACTTGTTAGCATTTGTCTTACATATGGCGGTGCTCCTGTGTTGGGTGCATATATATTTATAATTGTTATATCTTCTTCTTGGATTGATCCTTTGATCATTATGTAATGTCCTTCTTTGTCTCTTTTCACAGCCTTTGTTTTAAAGCCTATTTTATCGGATATGAGTATTGCTGCTCCTGCTTTCTTTTGATCTCTATTGCGTGGAATATCTTTTTCCAGCCCTTCACTTTCAGTCTGTATGTGTCTCTTGTTTTGAGGTGGATCTCTTGTAGGCAGCATATGTAGAGATCTTGTTTTTGTATCCATTCAGCCAGTCTTTGCCTTTTGGTTGGGGCAATCACCCCATTTATGTTTAAGGTAATTATTGATAAGTATGATCCCATTGCCATTTACTTTACTGTTGTGGGTTAGGGTTTATACCCCCTTTTTGTGTTTCCTGTCTAGAGAATATCCTTTAGCATGTGTTGGAGAGCTGGCTTGATGGTGCTGGATTCTCTCAGCTTTTGCTTGTCTGTAAAGCTTTTGATTTCTCCTTCATATTTGAATGAGATCCTTGCTGGGTACAATAATCTGGGCTGTAGTTTATTTTCTTTCATCACTCTAAGTATGTCTTGCTATTCCCTCCTGGCCTGAAGAGTTTCTATGGAAAGATCTGCAGTTATTCTTATGGGATTCCCCTTGTGTGTTATTTGTTGTTTTTCCCTTGCTGCTTTTAATATTTGTTCTTTGTGTTTGATCTTTGTTAATTTGATAAATATGTGTCTTGGGGGTTTTCCCTTGGGTTTATCCTATTTGGAACTCTCTGGGTGTCTTGGACTTGGGAGATTATTTCCTTCCCTATTTTAGGGACGTTTTCAACTATTATCTCCTCAAGTATCTTCTCATGGTCTTTCTTTTTGTCTTCTTCTTCTGGGACTCCTATAATTTGAATGTTGGAGCATTTTATATTGTCCTGGAGGTCTCGGAGATTGTCCTCATTTCTTTTCATTCGTTTTTCTTTTTTCCTCTCTGATTCATTTATTTCTACCATTCTATCTTCTATTTCACTAATCCTATCTTCTGCCTCCGTTATTCTACTATTTGTTGCCTCCAGAGTGTTTCTGACCTCATTTTTTGCATTATTCATTATATATTGATTCTTTTTTATTTCTTCCAAGTCTTTGTTAAAACTTTCTTGCATCTTCTCAATTCTTGTCTCCAGGCTATTTATGTGATTCTATTTGATTTCAAGATTTTGGATCATTTTCACTATCAATATTCTGAATTCTTTCTCAGGTAGATTCCTATATCTTCCTCTTTTGTTTGGTTTGGTGGGCATTTCTCCTGTTCCTTTACCTGCTGGGTATTCCTCTGTCTCTTCATCTTGGTTATATTGCTGTGTGTGGCCTTTCTATATTCTGGGAATCTGTGGAGTTCTCTTTATTATGTAGTTTACTCACTGTGGGCAGGGTTGTTTCAGTGGCTTCTCAAGGTTTCTTGGTTAGGGAGGCTTGTGTTGGAGTTCTGGTGGGTGGAGCTGGATTTCTTCTCTCTGGAATGCAATGGAGTGACCAGTAATGGGTTATGAGACATCAATGGTTTTGGAATAACTTTGAGCTGCCTGTATATTGAAGCTCAGGGGTGTGTTCCTTGTTGCTGGAGGATGTGCATGGTATGTCTTACTCTGGAACTTGTTGGCCCTTGGGTGGTGCTTGCTTTCAGTGTAGGTATGGAGGCGTTTGATGAGCTCCTATCGATTAATATTCCCTGGATTCAGAAGTTCTCTCATGTTCTCAGGATTTGGACTTAAGTCTCCTGCTTCTGGTTTTCAGTTTTATTTATACAGTAGCCTCAAGACTTCTCCATCTATACAGCACCGATGATAAAACATCTAGTTTAAAGATGAAAAGTTTCTCCACATTGAGGGACACCCAGAGAGGTTCACTTAGTTACATGGAGAAGAGATGAGGAAGGGGGTAGTTAGAGGTGACTGGAATGAGATGAGGGGGATCAAAAGAGGAGAGAACAAGCTAGTCAGTGGTCACTTCCTTATGTGCACTCCTCAGTCTGGCCCACTCAGAAGTGTTCATGGAGTTATACAGGGAAGAAGAGAGGGAGGAAGTAGACAGAGGTGGCCAGGAGGATAAAAGAGGGAAATGAAAAGGAGAGAGATAGATTCTCCAGTAACCAGTTCCCTAAGAGTTCTCCACCGTCTGGAACACACAGAGATTCACAGAGTTGGGTAGAGAAGAGAAGGGGAGGGAATGTTCCTTGTTGCTGGAGGATGTGCATGGTATGTCTTACTCTGGAACTTGTTGGCCCTTGGGTGGTGCTTGCTTTCAGTGTAGGTATGGAGGCGTTTGATGAGCTCCTATCGATTAATATTCCCTGGATTCAGAAGTTCTCTCATGTTCTCAGGATTTGGACTTAAGTCTCCTGCTTCTGGTTTTCAGTTTTATTTATACAGTAGCCTCAAGACTTCTCCATCTATACAGCACCGATGATAAAACATCTAGTTTAAAGATGAAAAGTTTCTCCACATTGAGGGACACCCAGAGAGGTTCACTTAGTTACATGGAGAAGAGATGAGGAAGGGGGTAGTTAGAGGTGACTGGAATGAGATGAGGGGGATCAAAAGAGGAGAGAACAAGCTAGTCAGTGGTCACTTCCTTATGTGCACTCCTCAGTCTGGCCCACTCAGAAGTGTTCATGGAGTTATACAGGGAAGAAGAGAGGGAGGAAGTAGACAGAGGTGGCCAGGAGGATAAAAGAGGGAAATGAAAAGGAGAGAGATAGATTCTCCAGTAACCAGTTCCCTAAGAGTTCTCCACCGTCTGGAACACACAGAGATTCACAGAGTTGGGTAGAGAAGAGAAGGGGAGGGAAGAGACAGAGGCCACCTGGTGGAGAAAAAGGAGAGTCCAAAGGAGAAGAGAGTGGTCAAGCCAGTAATCTCGCTCTCAGGCAAAATTGGGTACCGAAGATTGGGGTTTTCAATGTACAAAATTGACAACAAATATCAAAAAGCAAAGATTAAAAATCTAGAGTAGAGGTTGGATTTTCAAAAATACAATATTAAAGAAAAGAAGGAGAAGGAAAAAAAAAAAAAACAAGCCACAAGAATTATTAAAAAACCACCACCACCACCACAAAAAGAGTATATATGGCGTTTGCTTTAAAAATAGGGTCTTTTTTTTTTGAAAGGTAATAGTAGGTTACAAAAATAAAAATTAAAGGAGAAATAGAGGACTTAAAAATTTTAAAAGGTTTTAAAAAAAGAAGAGGAAAAAGAAAAGCAAAAACAATCATACAGCAATATCAATAACAAAAAAAGGAAAAACAAAAACAAAAACAATCACACAACAATATCAACAACAACAAAAAAAAATAAAAGAATGATTGTAAAAACAGTAAAGATATATCTGGCCCGTTCTCTGGTGTTGTGGGTGGTGTGGGGTCACTTCCAAGGCGGTTCCCTCTGTTTAACTTCTTCTGTTTGCTGGTCTCTTCAGTGTCTGATTTCCACCCTGTCACACGGTGGTGGTGGTGGACACTTTCTTTTTTTAGGCTCACTTGTTCAGTCGTGCTGTGGGGAGGGAGGGATGCTGCAAACAAGTAACTGGTGTGTGCTTGCAGTGTCTCAGCCCCGCTGGGTCTGCCCCTGCTTGCAGAGCACAACGCTCAGGCTCTACGTTGCTCCACCGGGAACTGTCTAAGGCCGGCCCTAGGCTGCATGCACCTGCCTGGTCTACGCCGCTCAGGTTTGGTGCTCAGGTAGCCCAGAGGCGCAGATTCAGTTGGGCCTGCATTTTGTGCCCTTCCCAAGTCCGAATAGCTCAGGTGTTTGGTGAGCGCAGTCTCTGTGACTTACCACCTTTCTCATCTCTGCTGCTCAGTTTTCTGGGTGTATCACTGGCGTCTCTTCTCTGGTGGCTGATGACTGTCCAGACCCCCAGAAATCTTAGCAAAGAAGCCTGCTTGCATTTTGGTATGTAATGTCTCTCTTGGGCTGCGATTGCCCCCTTCCAGCCCTTATGGCTCTGGCTGCCTGTCACCAGAGGGGGATGGTCAGCAGCTGGCTAGTTCTGTTCCGTCCTTTGTTCTGTATGTGGTTCTGGTGGTGTCTTATGTTTGACTTTTCACGTGGTAGCTATCCCACAATCTGGTTTGCTAGCTCAAGTTAGTTCGCTCTGGTTATGCGTGGGGTATTTTGGCCCAAATCTTACAAAGCACTACAGCCTGCTCCTCCCATGCCTCCCTGCACAGCCCCCACTTGCTAGTGGCAGATGCAGGCGTCTGCGCTGCTTCTCCACTGGGGGAGTTATTGTTGGGCTTGTAATCTGTTGGTTTTAATTATTTATTTATTTTTCCTTCCTGATATGTTGCCCTCAGTGCTTCCAAGGCTCGCCACAGACTCAGCAGCGAGACGGTTTCCTGATGTTTGGAGACCTCTCTTCTTAAGATTCTCTTCCTGGGATGGAGCTCCCTCCCTACCTCCTTTGTCTTCTTTTTCATCTTTTATATTTTTTCCTACCTGTTTTTGAAGACAATGATCTGCTTTTCTGGGTGCCTTATGTCCTCTGCCAGTGTTCATAAGTTGTTTTGTGGAATTTACTCAATGGCGAAATGTTCTTTTGATGAATTTGTGAGGGAGAAAGTGGTCTCTCCATCCTACTCTTCCGCCATCTTAGGACTGCCCCCAGATTCAAATTTAATACTGTTACTCCTCTCTCTTGTAGTGACCTTGCCTAACCTATTTGATAATTGATCATAATAATTTTAAAATAATATATGAGGAAAAATGATATATATCTAGTATCACATAGCAGGTTCTAAGTCAGTTGTGTTCAGTTCAGTTCAGTTGCTCAGTAGTATCTGACTCTTTGCGACCCTATGAATTGCAGCACGCCAGGCATCCCTGTCCATCACTAACTCCCGGAGTTCACTCAGACTCACGTCCATTGAGTACGTGATGCCATCCAGCCATCTCATCCTCGGTCGTCCCCTTCTCCTCCAGCCCCCGATCCCTCCCAGCATCAAAGTCTTTTCCAGTGAGTCAGCTCTTCGCATGAGGTGGCCAAAGTACTGGAGCTTCAGCTTTAGCATCATTCCTTCCAAAGAAACCCCAGGGTTGATCTCCTTCAGAATGGACTGGTTGGATCTCGTTGCAGTCCAAGGGAATCTCAAGAGTCTTCTCCAACACCACAGTTCAAAAGCATCAATTCTTCGGTGCTCAGCCTTCTTCATGGTCCAACTCTCACATCCATACATGACCACAGGAAAAACCATAGCCTTGACTAGACGGACCTTAGTTGGCAAAGTAAGGTCTCTGCTTTTGAATATACTATCTAGGTTGGTCATAACTTTTCTTCCAAGGAGTAAGCATCTTTTAATTTAATGGCTGCAGTCACCATCTGCAGTGATTTTGGAGCCCCAAAAAATAAAGTCTGACACCGTTTCCACTGTTTCCCCATCTATTTCCCATGAAGTGATGGGACCAGATGCCATGATCTTCGTTTTCTGAATGTTGAGCTTTGAGCCAACTTTTTCACTCTCCTCTTTCACTTTCATCAAGAGGCTTTTTAGTTCCTCTTCACTTTCTGCCATAAGGGTGGTGTCATCTGCATATCTGAGGTTATTGATATTTCTCCCGGCAATCTTGATTCCAGCTTGTGTTTCTTCCAGTCCAGCGTTTCTCATGATGTACTCTGCATAGAAGTTAAATAAGCAGGGTGACAATATACAGCCTTGACATACTCCTTTTCCTATTTGGAACCAGTCTGTTGTTCCATGTCCAGTTCTAACTGTTGCTTCCTGACCTGCAGACAGGTTTCTCAAGAGGCAGTTCGGGTGGTCTGGTATTCCCATCTCTTTCAGAATTTTCCACAGTTTATTGTGATCCACACAGTCAAAGGCTTTGGCATAGTCAATAAAGCAGAAATAGGTGTTTTTCTGGAACTCTCTTGCTTTCTTGATGATCCAGAGGATGTTGGCAATTTGATCTCTGGTTCCTCTGCCTTTTCTAAAACCAGCTTGAACATCAGGGAGTTCATGGTTCATGTATTGCTGAAGTCTGGCTTGGAGAATTTTGAGCATTACTTTACTAGCATGTGAGATGAGTGCAATTGTGCAGTAGTTTGAGCATTCTTTGGCATTGCTTTTCTTTGGGATTGGAATGAAAACTGACCTTTTCCAGTCCTGTGGCCACTGCTGAATTTTCCAGATTTGCTGGCATATTGAGTGCAGCACTTTCACAGCATCATCTTTCAGGATTTGAAACAGCTCAACTGGAATTCCATCACCTCCACTAGCTTTGTTCATAGTGATGCTTTCTAAGGCCTTATATTAACACATTTATTAGTGAAAATATCACTGTGAAATATGTACTGCTGTTTTACTCTTTTTACTTCATTTTGCCATTGTTTAATTATTTATGCATTAATTTATTTAAAAGTAAATAAATCAAGACAAAAACGCTGGCTCAGCATCACACAGCTGATAAAGTTACCAGCCAGGTCATACAAAAGATAAAAATCCAAAACTTGATTCCTTCACATGAACTTTAATGTGTAGCCCTAAATAATTTTTCCTTAAAGAAGTGTTTATCTTTTCTCTTGCAGACCTTGTTACCTCTTTACACTAGAAGACTATTTGGCTAGTCTTGTTTCACTCTACAACCTCTATTTTAAGAACACTTCCAATCAGAGACATTTTTGATTCCCCCAATCAGGGTTTTCTCCTCACCCCCTGCCTCTACTTGAGTGCTTCTAGAATGCTCTCTACACTTTTGTCAGCTCTCTGTCTCTGCCTTGTGTGAATTACCTGGTTATTTGTTCATTTCCTCTGCTGGTGTACAAGCTTACTGAAGCCAGAATCTTTCAACATCTTGCTCATTATTTTGTCTCTAACCCTGGGCACTGTCTCTTCTGTGACAAACACTGAATAAATATTAGTTCAATCAATTAAGAGTCTAAAGACTAAGTACTCAGTATCAAGAAAATTTGAACACTTAAAAATCTGAATACTGAATATAACTATTGTATTACATAGTAAGTATCTTAAACTTTTTATGTCTGCCAAAGATTGTAGTTTATCATTTAAATGATGGCTAGTAATTTGGGGCACTGAAAAAAATGTTGTGCTCCTTCCACTTGTCTAAGTGTCAGTTTGACTGTCTTTTACCTTGTAGGGTTATGATAAAAATCTCATATAAAATAAAATGAATCTCCTTGTATTTTATTAAGCAGATGTGTGTTTTAAATGCTCTCTTAATGTGTCCTAGCAGTTCCCGAAATGGAATATATAAACACTGAGAAGTATTTTGAAATAAAGAGAAAAAATCACTAAAATATTTAACTTAAATCAGGTGAGTTAAGAATATAGTGGTCAGCTATCTAAGGTTGAAGAAGAAAGCAGGAAGGAAGTAATTTAGGAATGTGGTTCACTCTTGGATAAAAAAGTCATGCCAGAAAAAGCATAGATATGCTTTCGAACAGTTGGAGGAGGGTGGTGCTTGCTGCATTTTAAAATTTTATTTTTCAATGAAAATTGTGTATTTTCAGGTGTAAAACATGATAACTTTATATACATATGATGTGCAGTCCTTCAGATGTATCTGACTCTTTGTGACCCCACAGGCTGTAGCCCACCAGGCTATTCTGTCCAGGGAATTTCCCAGGCAAGAACTGGAATGGATTGCCATTTCCTCCTCTAGAGTATCTTCCCTACCAAGGGATTGACCCTATATCTCTTGTGTCTCCCAATACTCAGAGTGTAATAATTATTACTGTCAAGCTAATGAATATGCATCCCCTCACCACAGTTACCATTTTTGTGTGTGCTTCTGTGTGATAAGAATACCCCAAATCTACTCTCTTAGCAAATGTTCTGTATTCAGTACAGTATTAGTAACAGTAGTCACCATACTGTACAGTAAGTAGATCTCTAGACTTAGTTATCCTAAATAATTGCATTTGTACCCTTTGATCATTTCCCCAACACCATGCCCTGGGTAACCACAAGTCCACTTTCTGATTATGTATTTACCTTTTTTAATTCCACATATAAGTGAGATCATGTAATTTTTTTTTTCCTTTCTGTTGTTGTTGTTTCGTCTCTAGGTCACATTTAACTCTTTGCAACCACATGGATTGTATGTAGCCCACCAGGCTCCTCTATCCATGGAATTTCCCGTGCAAGAATACTGGAGTGGGTTGTCATTTTCTTTCTATATCTGGTTTATTTTACTTTGCATAGTTTCCTCCAGGTCTATTTTTATTGTTGCAAATGGCATGATCACCTTCTTTTTTAAGATTAAATAACATTATGTAGATATATGTTTAATTTAATGTAACATTATATTTGCTGTTGTTCTTATATATAAAATATTTTCTTTATCCATTAATCCATTGACAGACATTTACTTTTTGTCCATTCCTTAGGTATTGTAATGTTGTAATGAACATAGGAACATAGATATCTCTTTAAAGTACCAATTTCATGTTATATGAATATACTCAGAAGGATTACTGGGTCATATGGTAGTTCTATTTGTAATTTCTTGAGTAATCTCCATATGGATTTACATAGTCACCCGTCCAATTTAGATTCCCACCAACAGCCTACAGAACATCTCTTTTCTTTACATCCTTTCTAACACTTATCTCTTATCTTTTCTGAGATGCAACTGAAAATCAAAACTAAGACCTTCAGTCTGAGATCTCAATCTGTCAACCAACCATACTGATTTAAAGGGTAAAACTCTAGTATATAACAGATATATATATATATATATATATATATATATATATATATATATATTATTTTTCCCCAACTGTTGACACAGTTAGTTTTTCCAAGCCAACTATAATCGTATCACTCTCCTCCTTAAGTCTCCCTAGTGATTATCTCTACTACTGGCAGAATTACACTCTAACCCCTTTCAGGACAGACAAGGCACTACTGTGCTGTGGAGACAGATCTTCTGACAGACTGTGCTCCAGTCATGCNGCAAGACCAACTTAAATTTTATATTTAAGCAGCATGGGGCTCCCCTAGTGACTTAGATGGTAAAGAATCTGCCTGCCAGTGCAGGAGATGTAGGTTTGATTCCTGAGTCAGGAAGATCCCCTAGAGAAGTAAATGGCGACCCACTCTAGTATTCTTGCCAATGGACAGAAGAGCCTGGTATGCTACAGTTAATGGGGTTGCAAAGAATCAGACACGACTGAGAGTCTAACCCTCTCACTTTCAGCATTGGCTATGTACTTTAAGATAAAAAGAAATCAACATCCAATAAATCAGTCTTTCTTCTCATGAAGTAGTTGAGTTTTGACATGCATATGTATGTGTGTGTCTATGTGTGTGTGAATTGAAGACCTATCTAATCACTTCTGCAGAATTTTAAATAGCATTGGGTTTCAATAGATTCTAGGATATTTATGAACTGCACAATTTATTTGCACAGATGAGTTGCTCAAAAATTAAAAGTTCATCCATCATATATTGCTTATGCCAAAGCATGAACCTCAGATTTTAATACAGTTGTCTACAGTAAACATATATTGAACAGAAAGAATTTTCAAAATTTGACCTCTTGGCTTCTGAATCTAAACTAAAAGAGAGAAGCCTGTTCAGTGAGAAACAGAAACACTACTTAAAAGTATAAAATAATAAAGCATATTCATGAACAACAAAGGCCAACCCACAGTTTACTACATAAATTGTGTGTACTTCATACATTTGCTAACCTGGGCTAATATGATTCCACATCTTGGCTCATTTTGCTGTGGTCAGAGGGGTCACTTGTGAGATAAATATTTTTTGACATTTTAAGGAACTATTCCCTCATATTATTCATTTTTAGAATGCAGAGTTCAATTGTGGATCATCACAGAAACTATTTTTCATAAATTCTTAGACTTTATCAGTTTTTATTTGGAAACACTTATGAGTTCCAATGTATTATTGTAGAAGAGAAACAGTTTAAAAAAAAACACAATTTCTTATGTGAACAGAATACTTTATTTCTGCTCAGTCTACAGGGAAGTGTTACAATGATGAATGACTTTCAATCCCCCTACTTTTCTCTCCTTAGCATTACAAATTTTCATTTGGTAGGCCACTCTCCTGTCTGAGGAGTTGTAATTCTCAGATTGAAATGTTTCATTATGGGGGCGTTTGAATCTTCCTGTCAGTCATGAATCAGAGCAAGTTTAGTCTGTTTATAATTTCTGTCATTTTCTAGATTGTACAGTGCATTATTGTAACTAATATTCTGACAAATAATGTTCATGCTGTTGTCATTGAAAGGTTGTCTCACATTAAGTGATGGGTCTTTTGTGCAAATATAGAAAAATTGCCTTTTGTGAAGTCTTCAAGAACTAAGATCAAAGAATCCAAACTCCCAACTTTCACTCCCTGAGCTTTAATTTAAATTTGGAGTGGCTCTGATTCAGCCCATGGTATTATAGATCCCAGACAAGTCATATTTATTTTGCCAAGTTAAACCGTAGATTTAACAAGTTTTGTCCTTCCTTTAATTTTACATCAAAATCAAATGAGGGGAAATGCATGTGTCTTTTTCTTTACAAAAGAAAGACTTTTGTTTCTTAAACAAAAACTAAAGATAATGATTTTTGAAAGACATAGGCAAAAAGGTATGATGCTGGTAACTTTAAAAAATATATTTTTTATATGTTGGTTTCATCATTTTCAGCCTCTTCCTCTGAAATCAATAACGTAAATTTATTGAGTCAGAGGGGAGCCTGACAACCAGAAGTACCATACTGGCAACAGAATGTTTGTCTCAGGAATTGGCCCTATGCAATTCCCTTTTGGAAAACAGCTTGCATATAAATGAAGAGATTGACAACTCTTAAGTACACAGTTTGCCTGAGCCTAAAAAGCAGGTTAAATTTCCCGCTTGATACTTAGACCCTGCAAGAAGGAGAGAGGCCATGAACAGTTCAAATGATCCACCTAAGGTAGGAGCAGTGAATCTCTAGCAGGAATTTCAAAGTCCCTGCAGTTGTGGGTTTAGCTCCCAGTAAACAGAAAAGGTGATAAAGCATATGAAAATGCAGAGATGAATTGTATCACACATCAGCAAATTAGGAACACTGTCCCTGAAACTCAAGATTGTGTCACCTTCATGGTCTGTTTCTGGTCTGAGCAGAATTTCCTTCATCACAGAACCTCTTCCCTCATCAACTCTCAGTTTAAATAATTTGAAAACAATGACATAAAGGATATTCAGAAAGAAAACACATTATTTTGGAGCAGGATGTCATGAAGTCCGCTTGGCGTGCAACAAAGCATAGAAGAAAAGGAAGATGGTAATTGTGAGACAAGTCGTCTTCTATATTTGTGATAAAACTGAAGTCAGAAAACATATAATAATAGCAACACTAAAAAACACAAGTTAAATTTTGGGTCTTTACTGATATATACCTATGTCTCAGATGTCACTGTTCCAGAATACAACTGACAGTGGCCTCTACAACAAACGAATGCCAGCTCAGCGGTGCCTTATAATGCCATTGAACCCCTTGTCTGATCACTGTTACAACAGCACAAGGTGTAGGGAGGATGTTAACCTTCTTCACAGGTGGCAAGTGTCTCTGGAATAGGATTTATCAGAGCAAGAGTTGGATGTACTTTTGTGCAGAGAGATTAATGTGGTTGTAACCACAGCCTGCCCTGAAGTGTTAGGCCTATGTGTGTTATTCTATTCCAGCATAGGTAAATGGAATTTTTAAAAGTTGACTTTAATAGCTTGAAAATAAGCATTTATGAATAAGAGTTTCAGTTTAGAGAAGGGCGTGCAATAGGTCACTGTGTTTCAGATACATTTATAATAAATAATAATAATAATAATAATAACATGAATTTTAAAATTGGCTAATAAATGTATTCACAAAATAATTTCACATAAGTTTTCTCTTTCCTCCCAAGAAGTATTTATTATTACACACATATGAGAACTTCCCTGGTGGCTCAGATGGTAATGAATCCACCTGCAATGTGGGAGATCCATGTTTGATCCTTGAGATGGGAAGGTGCCCTAGAGAAGGGCATGGCTGCCCACTCCAGTATTCTTACCTGAAAATCCCAGGGACAGAGGAGCCTGATGGGCTACAGTTGAAGGGGATCACACAGAGTTTGACATAACTGATCAACTAAGCACACACACATATAAATTGATCAATTATTATAGCTCAGCCTCTAGACTGGGTTTACATCTTGGCTTTTCCATTAATCCTAGGGAAGCATTGACTGGATTTTCTTGGTTTTCTTATCTATATGGGAAAATCATCATAATAATAATTGGGTGTGTTGGGAGGAATCATTGCATTAGGGCATGTAAGCCAGTAAGCCATTGAATAAAAGTTACCAATTATTATAATTAACATTGCCATCACTATTAGCCTTTTGTAAAAATTGCAATGTCCTCAAAATGCTCAACACAGAATATTTTGTAAATATAAAATAAAAGCCAATAGTCTATATGCATATCTATCGTATAATTTGAGTTATTTTAAACATGTGACTGCATAGAAAAATAAACAATTGCTTTATCTTAGGTGAAGGGATCTAGCAGAATCAGTATAGACTAGACTAGTGTTTTGATGAAATTATTCTGCATGTGATCTAGAAAATGGATTAGTAGGGATCAAATGTGGAGGGAGAAAGACCAAGATAGGAGGAAATATAGTAGTTCAGGTTATAGTTATTTAAAAATTGAATTAGGATATGATGGTCATGGAAATAGAGACTGTAAGTCTGAGAGATTATTTTGAAAGTACAATGGATGGGTTCAGGGACACATTGGTATGGAGCCTGAGGTCAAAAACCAGTCATTTTATTGCCAGCAGAATTGTGGAGTGTCTGGGTTACTTCCAGAGATATTGAATATTGGAAGAAAGACAGGTTTGGTGGGAGGAAAAATCATAAGAAATTTGGAGCTTGCTGAAATGGACCTAACTTTGTACATTCAAAGGGTAGTTATAAGGAATGTGTAGGGTTTAGTGAT
The DNA here is from genome assembly GCA_006408695.1 of Aepyceros melampus. NCBI lineage: Eukaryota > Metazoa > Chordata > Mammalia > Artiodactyla > Bovidae > Aepyceros > Aepyceros melampus. Next base: position 30,023 of record SJXQ01005932.1, on the reverse strand, counting down.
GAGGGGTTTGGGCTAAAGATAAAATATAGAAGTCCTTGGTTTAATCCAATGTGGCACAGTGATAAAGAATCCACCTGCCAATGCAGGAGACACGAGAGACACAAGTTTGATCCCTGGGTTGGAAAGATCCCTTGGAGGTGGAAATAACAACCAAGGAAATGGTTCCAGTATTCTTGCCTGGAAAATCCCATGGACACAGGAGCTGATGGGTTATAGTCCATGGGGTTTCAATGAGTCAGACACAACTGAAGTTACTTAGCGTGGCACATGACAGACTGTAGCCTGCCAGGCTCCTGTGTCTATGGGATTTCCTGGGCAAGAATACTTCAGTGGGTTGCTGTTTCCTCCTTCAGGGGATCTTCCCAACCCAGGGATGAAACCCATATCTCCTGTGGCTCCTGCACTGGCAGGTGGACTCTGCCACTGAGCTACCTGGGAAGCCTGACAGGGGTTGGTAAGGCCATCATATCCTTGGTGACTTGCAAATTCTGGCTCCTTCCCAAGATTATATCACCATGTGAACACATGGCTTTTAGTGTCAGTGTGGCAGGAAAGAAAGACCAAGGAGGCACACGGCCCTTAACTACCTGAAACCCAAAGTAACATATCCCAGAAAAAGGAGTTCACTGGCCAGAACCAAAGAATGATGCTCAACCCACCTGCAGAAAAGGGTTGGCTGTACAAAGGCATCACCAGATACTTAGTGAACATTGTTGTTGCCTCAACTTGTCTTCCTACTTTTTATTCACCCCCAACTTCTGGTTAATACTTTTAACAAGTTTCTTTAGCATTATGGAATTCACATTTAAATTGTTGGACTTTTGGAATGATTGGCTTTGCTAGCATACTTAGGCATATTTTAAGTGGTTGCATGTTTTCTTAACATTGTTACAATGACTTTCAATACTTATTTAATTAGTGACAAAAATACTGAATGAGTCTTGAGTTTAAATTCCATATTTAACATGTATCCCCTATATAATATATTAAACTACTATATAGTTTAATACAGGTCTTCTTGGCTATATGAAAAATGTAACAGAAAGCTCTTCTATTTTTAAAAGTATTGTATAGACTTAAACATAAGAAAATATTTTTAATCTACATTTTGCAATATATAGACTTCAAGAAAAACATTATTAACAGATTATTAGGACCATGAATGCCTGATAATCTCTTTTTAAAATTCTAAACATTATGATTTTTTGCCTCCCTAGAATTGTATTTGCAGGATTAGGCTTCTTCTGGTAAATCCTACTTAGTAATACTCTAGCTTCTTTAATATGAATATATACCATTAAAATATTCTATTAACTTTAATAAGCTTGTTGAAGTAAAATTTTCAGTGCTTTTGTAAGCTGTATGAGAAAAACATAAGAAAAATATTCCTCTTGCATTTATACAATTAATAATGTATGCTTTCAATTAATTTGTAATATTTGTGGTGGGAAATACTAACGACTAAACAAACCAACAAATGAGAAAGTACAACTTACTTTTTTAAATAAATGACACATATATATGGAATTTAGAAACATGGTAAGGATAACCATGCATGCGAGACAGCAAAAGAGACACAGATGAATAGAATGGACTTTTGGACTCTGAGGGAGAGGGAGAGGGTGGGAGGATTTGGGAGAATGGCACTGAAACATGTATACTATCATGTTAGAAATGAATCGCCAGTCTATGTTCAATACAGGATACAGGATACTTGGGACTGGTGCATGGGGATGATCCAGAGAGTTGATACGGGGTGGGAGGTTTTAGACTTGGTCACAGAGATACTAATTTAAACAATTACAAATTCTGCACCAGAGATACAGAGAGCCCATTAGAGTTAGTGCTTAAGAGACCCAAAATGATAAATGATGAAGCACATTTCTTTTATGACTTGGTTGCAATTTAAAGTTGCATTTTCACTTTTCTGCATTCAGTGTCTTTATGAACTTTTCCATCACTTCAAAGAACTTGAAGTTTCGGGGCAATTCCAGAAGCACTTTGAAATTCCTCCCATGCACTATGCTTTTATTGCTAATGTCTGTCAGTAGGTGATTAATGATTGTTCATTAAGTATAGTTACTCTGGCCAGACTTTTCATGCATAAATAAGAAAGGATGAAATAGGAAAATTACTATTTAAAATGCTCACTGGTTCCTTTTTATAAATTAAAACATATATTTTATATGAGACACAACTTATTTAGTGTTAAGTTTCTACATATAATATGTAAAAAGTGTACTATAAATGTTTAAAAAAGTAGCAAATAATTCTTAGAACAAATCATATATCTTGTTACTAATTTATACTGGCATCCATTGTTTCTAGAAGTATTCAGATGCTTGTCTGTTGAATCTTTAGGCTTCCCAAGAATACCTTTTATTTTTGCGCTTTTTAAATAGTTAATCATTCAAGTTTCATTTTTAAAAACATTTTAGAAGTAATGTACTAATTGTGAGGCTTCCCCTGTGGCTCAGCTGTAACAAATCTTTCAATGCAGGAGACTCAGGAGTTGCAGTTTCAATCCCTGGGTCAGGAAGATCCCTTAGTGGGGAATGGCAATCCACTCCAGTATCATGGCCTGGAGAATTCCATAGGGGAGCTTAATGGGCTACAGTCCAGGGAGTTGCAAAGAACTGGACACAACCAAAGCCAAAGCAACCGAGCACACATGCACATACCTGTTGTTGTTATTCACTCGCTCAGTCGTGCCTGACTCTTTGTGATCCCATGGACTGCAGCACGCCAGACTTCCCTGTCCTTTACCATCTCCTGGAACATTCTCAAGCTCATGTCCATTGAGTCAGTGATGCCATTCATCATCTCATCCTCTGTTGTCCCCTTCTCCTGTCTTCTCTCTTTCCCAGCATCAGGGTCTTTTTCAGTGAGTCTGCTGTTTGCATCAGGTGGCCAAAATATTGGAGCTTCAGCTTTAGCATCAGTCCTTTCAATGAGTTTTCAGGGTTGATAGTAGGACACTGCATATCCTTTCTCTTTGAATCTCTTTATTATTCACTATTTATATTCTTTCAGGAAATATGATCTTAATACTCGTTAAATGTTATGTTCCTCTAAGTTGCCTACTTAAGGACAAATAGTTCAAGTTAGTTTGTGCCCCGTTACCTCTTAAGTCTCTCAACTTATCCCATTTCCTTAACTTTTTCAGTGGGCTGAATCAGTAGACTTCAACCTTTGGTTTGCTGTGTGTTAAAATGCTGTAGGATTCTTGTTAAAATCCAGAATACTGGAACCTGTCTTCCAAGTTCTTTTTCCTTAAAGCTGGGTGTGAACCTAAGAACAGGACACACTACTGCTGACTTTTGATGCAGGTGCTTTGCATGATACAGACCATACTTTAAGAAAACTGCAAGAAGCTAAGAATAGTCATGTGTATTGGATTTATTATTAAGCTAGCAATTTAAATGTCATTATTTGAAAATTCACAGTAAGTACTAAAAATGTAGTAGACAAAATAGCAGCTTTCTCACAGATGCCCACATTTGATTCCTTTGTGACTAGTTAGTTAACATACAAAGGGTGAGTTAAGGCTGCTAACCACTGGGCTTTAAAATAAATAGATTAGTCCAGATTACCCAGGTGGAGCCAATGTACCAGGAAGGCCCTTGAAAGTAGCAGAAGGTGAAGGATACAAGTGGCAGAAGGAATCACAACAGTATAAGGGTATTCGGAGGGGCATGACATGGTAGGCTTGGAAGATGGAAGAAGGGAGCCTGAGTCAAAGAAGGTGGGCGGCCTTTAGAAACTGGAAAAGGCAAGGAAAGAGATCCTCCCCTAGAACCTCTGGCAGAAACACAGCTCTGTCAGCATTTTGATTTTGGTCCATGAGACATATGTCGGACTTCTACAGATATAGAAGGTAAGAGGTTTGTGTTGTTTTAGATCCCTAAATTTGTGGTAATGTGTCCCAGTAGTGATAGAAAGGGCTTCTCTGGTGGCTTAGGGGTAATGAATCTGCATGCCAGTGCCGGAGACCCAAAAAGAGCTGTGGGTTCGATCCCTGGGTCAGGAAGATCCCTTGGAGGAGGAAATGGCAGCCCGCTCCAGTATTCTTGCCTGGAAAATGCCATGGACAGAGGAGCCTGGCAGGCTACAGTCCATGGGGATCACAGAGAATCGGACATGACTTAGTGACTAAGCACACATAGCGACAGAAAACTAACGCAAGTACCTGGCAGAACTTTTTGAAAAATCGCTAAGTAGCCACGAAAATCAGGTCTCCTTTCCAATACTTTACTTTTCCAGCTCTGCTACTAGAGTGACTCGTTTTTAATCAGTTTTCTCTTTAGTGTCACTGATGTTCATTTTCAAAGTTGTGAATATTATTCTTACGCTTCTATTTCCCGATTTTCTTAAATGAGGCAATATCAACCTCTGGCTAAAAATGGTAAAGATTAAAAGATACACACTTGCCTCCAGCTCCCATGATCTCTTCTGAGAAACAAAAATTCATTCTTTGTTTGTGAATGGGCTTCCCAGGAAGTGCTATTGTGAATAGCACTTCCCAGGTGCTAGTGGTAAAGAACCAGCCTGCAAATGCAGGAGATGTAAGACATTCAGATTCGATCCCTGGATGGAGAAGATCCCCTGGAGGGGAGGGCACGGCAACCCACTCCAGTATTCTTGCCTGGAGAATCCCATGGACAGAGGAGCCTGGCAGGCTACAGTCCGTAGGGTCACAGAGAGTCAGACATGACTGAAGCGACTTAGCACACAAACATGCATGCATATATGACAAAATGTAGCCCAAAGTGTCAGAGAGTAAATGGAAATAGCATGTTGTAAGGTACTTATATTTCAAATTAGTGGGTAAAAATTAACTCTAAAGTAGATTAAATTAGGAATAAAATCCTAACACCTCGCAGGGAAAAATGATGGAAAAGGGGTAGCTAAATTTCCTACAGAGGAATCAAGTAATAAAGAATATTTCTTTAAAACAGTGAAGGCAGGAGAGGAGTTATACAGAAAGAAAAAAAAAAAAGTAGTGAGGCAAGTATAAAGAAAATAGTAAAAAGATGTTTAACTGAACTCCAAACCTATCCATAGTTATTCCAGTAACTATGAATGGGTAAGTGAAGTTTTCAGATATTCTAAATATAGACAGTTTTATTATACAATATAATATCACACTGACCACTTCTCAAAAGCTTTAAACTTTGGTAATCTGTCAAAATACAGTGGTGGTTAGAAGTTGCCAACAATTTTAACTTTTTCTTTAAAACTTGAATTGTATCATTGGCTACATGTGTAGCCAAATCCCTTAAAGTGACAGGTTCAATGCATTCATTTTTAAAGAAAATATATACCAAATTCCCAAGCCAGAAACACCAATAGTTTGTTTGGCCATCATGTATTCATCCATGCAAAACTTGTATTCCATAATGAAGCAGCAAATCTTTATGCTTCAGTGAAATGTACAAATGCATCTTCTTAGGACAATCATCTTCTAGGTGCATCAGAAGAGCTTTATACCTATTCACACTTCATCAGATATTTTATTAAGAAGAGGCAAATTCAGAAGTTGAGATTCAGTAAGTCTACCAATTTTATTGCTTAATCAAGAATGGATTTGAATGTATTTGGCTTTTTCTTCTGCACATTTGTGAGAGTGGAAAACGCAGTAATTATTTCCAGAGTTTAGTGCTACTTTCTTGATTCATGATGTACCAACAGTTTTACTACCATAGCTTTTGAATCACTAGTGGAAATATCACCATGGTGAAAAAGATCACTTTGTCTTGTTATTAATAATATTGTTAATAGCGTGATTTTGATTTCACCAACTGAGTCTTAAAGGTATCCTGTGTCTTGACTGTATTTTGAGAATTACTGGATTAAATAATAGTATTGTACTAATCATAAAATGTCATTCTTCATAATTATGCTGTAGTTATGCATTATCCTTGAATGTAGAGAGTACACAATAAATTACTTAGGGTATACTATCTTCACTACAGTCTCAGCAATTTTATAATATTTACATACATATGTAAATATGTACATGAAACATATAAAATATATATGTATGTGTGTCAAAAATCCAGAACAAGAAAAATGTAGACCACTAGATTAATAAAACAATTAGGGTTTATTTTTTATGTGTACGTACATAAAAACAGTTTGCTATCTGGCAGCTCTAAACCAACAGTGAAATGCAACTCAGAGGTAGATTATTATAGAACAACTTACACAGTGAAAATTCGAGGCTGTTTATTCTTATAATGATAGGTTATAAAATAGAATTTTCATAATGATAGGGATCAGTTAAAAATGTTACCCAATGCCAAATTAGAGAAGAGCTTAAGTTTTATTTATGATTTTTAGACACATTTATAAGAAGCAACCCTACTTTGAATTATTTTGCAGAATAAGGTAATTAACTTTTGCTTGTGTGGTATAACTGGTTTTGCCTGCTCAGGGAATTTTCATGTCTGGTTTTCACTTTGTATTTAATTATAACATGTAATATAAATGAACTATATATGTGTATGTGTATAATATGTAAAGTGTATGTGCATTTATATACATATTTCGTATTTCTACAGTGAAAGAACTGGGCAAAATATGTCTGGTTAAAGGGTATATAGGAGTTCCTTGCACCATTCTTATGCTTAAGACTTGAGATTATATCACAATTAAAAATGGACATCAGGGGTGGTGCTGTAGCAAAGTGCCAGATTGTCATATCAGACACACCAGAATGAGAAATGAAACAAATTACAAGCATTTTAATAGTATTATGTATATAAGTAATTATGCAGCAGAGGGAAAACACAAAGCAGTCCATGATTTCAATGCTACCTCCCAGGTCCTTTCTTGCCTTGTGTAAATGGTTTCTGACCCAGATTCAATATCTTAAATCGCCGAATGAGACAAGTGGTCCTTGTTTCATAAAAGGAATCTGTCTCAGTCATAATGCTTCCCTGGTGGCTCAGATGGTTAAGAACGCACCTGCAATGCAGGGGACCTGAGCTTGATACCTGGGTTGGAAAGATCCCCTGGAGAAGGGAATATCACCTCAAGCCGGTATTCTTGCCTGGAGAATCCCATGGATGGAGGAGCCTGGTGGCTACAGTCCACGGGGTTGCAAAGAGTTGGACACGACTGAGCAACTAACACTTTCACTTTCTCTGCATCTCAGTCATAAGTGAAAGTGAAAGTCAAGTTGCTCAGTCGTGTCCAACTCTTTGCAACCCCGTGGACTGTAGCCGCCAGGCTTCTCCATCCATGGGATTCTCCAGGCAAGAATACTGGAGTGGGTTGCCATTTCCTTCTCCAGTCTTAAGAACCCTCCAATTTTCACTTCAATAATTACATCACTTACATGAAAATTTTAAAGAGCCATGCTCCACAAATCCATAGACACTGGGTTAGTTTAACATAATCTAACTTAGACCAGATAAGGACTGCTGCTGCTGCTAAGTCACCTCAGTCATGTCCGACTCTGTGCAACCACATAGACGGCAGCCCATCAGGCTCCCCCATCCCTGGGATTCTCCAGGTAAGAACACTGGAGTGGGTTGCCATTTCCTTCTCCAATGCATGAAAGTGAAAAGTCAAAGTGAAGTCGCTTAGTCGTGCCCGACTCTTAGCGACTCCATGGACTATAGCCCACCAGGCTCCTCCGTCCATGGGATTTTCCGGGCAAGAGTACTGGAGTGGGTCGCCAGAGCCTTCTCCAAAGATAAGGAATAACCACTAGTACATAACTTTATGTATTTTCCAGGAGAGGTATCATAAGCACTTATAAGGGGATTTGACTAGATCATCTTTGTTACTTTGTCTGGCTGTCCCTGATAAAGGGTGAGAATGGACTACAGGACAATAGTCCTAATAGTCTTAATATTCATTCTATTCCCAACTGGAAGGCAAATATGTGTATGTGGGCTCAGTCACTCCGACTCTTTGCAAGTTATGGACTGTAGCGCACCAGGCTCCTCTGTTCGTGGGGTTTCCCAGGAAGGAAGACTGGTGTGGGAAGGCAAATGAGGGAGTGCTAACTTAATTTTAACAATAAGTAATTCTATATTAATGAAACTAAAAAAATTAAAGATACTCATGGGAAATTTCTTAATAGATTTTATGATGTGATACTTTACATGAAACCAGAATTTAACAAAAGATTCACATACACACAAAGGCTAAATATATATGTAAATAAATGCATATGTTTAAGTGAATATGTCTGTTATTCAGCATTTTAACTTATGTAAGTATTGATTACTTTTATTTTTCTTTGGGAAATATAAAGGAAATTATCAGCCTGTATACAGAGCTTTCCTACAGAGTATTGATAGGTAGATCTTGCTTCTTTAAAAAAAAAGGTAATTCTGAATGATTTTATCTACATTTTATGTTTAAGTATAAACACAATTTTGCTTTAAATGTTGCTGTTCATAAGGATTATATTGTCCCTGATAATTTTGAATAGTTTATTAAAATAAGTGTAGAAACTTATACCAAAAAAGGAAACATACATTTTTAAGTAGACCATAAGAAAAATAAGTTCATAAGAAATAAATTCACTTCTCTGAGTCAAAAATTCTTTCAAGAAGCTGATCCCTGTATCAAATGCTGCAGTGGAGTTAGGATGAGGACTAAGAATGAGCATTGAATTCAGCAACATATTGCTGATCTAGACAAAACAGCATTAGCCATCCATGGGAGAAAAAGCACAGATTTCTGTGTATCTGGGGGTGAATAGATCAGATAAAGGCAAAACCTTTAATAAAGGCTGTCAGTGTTTTGCTATAAAGACAATCAGATTAGTAAATGGAAAATCACATGGATTTATAGAATTTTACTTAAAATGGGAGACGGTGCACTGTATTTCTATTCTGATAGGAAGGTTCCAGTTGAAAAGAGTTTCATAATGTAGGAAAGAGTAGGATAAATTGGAGGATCATAATCTTTTGAGTAGATCAAGGAATAGATCCAGTAGAGGAAAGAAGAAATGTGAGCAGCAGAAAGAATCCATCCATTGTTATTGGAAGGAAGACAGAATATGGGTGTAGGACTTTTATGGAAATATTTTATGATAAAATGACAAGAAGAATGCCTACTGACAAACAATGAAAAGCTTGTGTTTTGTTTTACAGTGAAATAGAAACCAATTTTTGGTTGCTCACTGTAGTTTTATTCATAAAAGCAAAAAGAGAAAAACTGGACATAGTCCAGGAAACTAGAGAAATAAACTGTGAAGCAATGGAATACTACTCAGCAACAAAAAGAAAACAATTACTGATAAATGCAACCATGTAGGTGAACTAAGATTTTTGACTGAGGATTATGACTGGGAATCTTGTTTTAAGAGAAGGTTTGACTAAACTAAGCATAAGAGAAAAATACTCAGCAAAGTGTAGGATAGTCAGGTAGGACTCTGGCCAACAGTAGGTTTGTGTATTGAGAACAATGGAGATGAGTCAGCATGGTTGGCATATCTCAGTTGCTGAAGGACAGTGACCTTGCCTAACTCATCTCTGTATATTCAGGATCCATCATGGAACCAGGCATACAGCAAACATTTTCTAGGAATGAATTAAGTATATTTATTGTATTGATAGGGCTTCCCTGGTGGCTCAGACAGTAAAGAATCCGCCTGCAATGCAGGAGACCTGGGTTCAATCCCTGAGTTGGAAAGCTCCTCTGGAGAAGGCCCTGTCAACCCAGTCCAGTATTCTTGCCTGGAGAATCCCCATGAACAGAGGAGCCTGGCAGGCTACAGTCCATGGGGTTGCAAAGAGCTGGACATGAGTGAGTGACTAAACGCAGCATAGTACATATCATTTTGACAAATGCTAGTAAAATATGCATTCTAATGAAAAGAGATGGAATATTCAAGCAAACTAAAAATAGAATAAAGTCCCCTCAATATTATAAAGAATATTTATTCAAAGAGCAAACAATCTTCTAAAATTTTAGAAGCTGTATTTTTTTTGTTTATTTGTTTATTTTTCTTTACAATATTGTATTGGTTTTGTCATACATCAACATGAATCTGCCACAGGTATACACATGTTCCCCATCCTGAACCCCTCTCCCTCCTCCCTCCCCATACCATCCCTCTGGGTCATCCCAGTGCACCAGTCCCAAGCATCCAGTATCCTGCATCGAACCTGAAAGTATGTCTCTCAGGAAAACCACCCCATCAAGAGGTGAAGTCTTTTCTTCTCTTGAATATGAATGAGCTTTTGATTGGTCAGCAAATAGAATACTTTGGAAATGATGCATTCTAACTTTCATGGCTAGGTCATAAAAGGTAATAAAGTTTCTGTCTTGCTCTCTGGAATATTTGCTCTTGAAGCCTTCAGGTGTCAAGTAAGCAAACTAAATACTCTGAGCATACGATGCCTTAGAGGAAGCCCAAATTGGCCTTTGCAGTAATGACAAGGAGAGGCCATAGGAAAAGAAAGCTATACCTGGTCAGCCACCATCCAAGTGGTCCCCCTGTCACCTACCACTACTCTAGCTTCTGTCGGCCAATATCTGACTACAGCTATATTGGAGACCCCAAGTAAGAAACACCTAGCCAAGGACTTTTTGAATTCCCACCCAACAGAGATTATGAAAAGTAAATGATTTTTTAAGGTTTAAACCACTGATTCGTGGGGTGATTTGTTACAGAGCAATAAATAAACAGGACAAAAGAATGTAGTCAGAAATGAAAGTATTTTGTTTCTTATTTTCTAATACAGCTCATGTGTTTTCAGTTTGTATTTTATTATGGAGTAGAGTTGATTAACAATATGTAGTTTGAGGTATACAGCAAAGTGATTCAGTTAGACGTTTACAAGTATCTATTCTTTTTGGAATTATGCTCCCATTTAGGTTACTACAGAATGTTGGCAGAGTTACCTGTGCTATACAGTAACTCACTATTTGTTTTCTATTTTAAATATAAGAGTACATAATTGTCAACCTGAGACTCCCAATCTACCCCTCCTCCCTACCCTTTCCACCTGGTAACCATATATTCATCTCTAAGTCTGTGAGTGGTTGTGTTTTGTAAATTAGTTAATTTACATAATTTTTTAAGGTACAAGTCATATCAAATATCATTTCTCTTTCTGTCTGACTTACATCTCCAGGTCCACCCATGTTGCTACAAATGATAATCTTTTAAAACTTACTGGATACTGTTCTCTCATTTAAAAATCAGAAAAATGTATATGTATGTGTGTGTGTGTGTGTGTGTGTTTACAGAGAGAGGGAAGATATGAACTTAAACTTACTACTTTCAAAATTTGTCACATTATGACCTAGAAGATAATAAAAATAATAAAAATATCAATAAAAAAGTACTGTGACCTGATAAAAGACTAGGTAAATGCATATAAATTAGTTTTATTTTTCATAACTTGAAAATCCCATGACTAAATACAACAAGAAAATACTTTTTAAAATAATACAATTAACAGAAATAAATTAACAAGTACCTAGGAATTGTATTGAAGAAATGTTAATGTATAAATGAGACATAAAATAAGACCTGACTCAATGGAGAGCTTCTAAACTTAAAGCTCTGAAATTCTGAATATTTCATTCTTAACAAACTAATGTGTCAAAGTTAAGGTAATTTTTCAATGTAAACCGGTAAAGTGATGATAAATTTCATTTGTGTAAATAAACAGCAAAGTACAAAATTTCTCTGTATTACAAGAATGGGCAAATTTAATTCAGATGACCATTATATCTACTACTGTGGGTAAGAATCCTTAAAAAGAATGACCCAATTAAAAAATGGGCCAAAGAACTAAATAGACATTTCTCCAAAGAAAACATACAGATGGCTAACAAACACATGAAAAGATGCTCAACATCACTCATTATCAGAGAAATGCAAATCAAAACCACAATGAGGTACCATTTCACACCAGTCAGAATGGCTGTGATTCAAAAGTCAACAAGCAATAAATGCTGGAGAGGGTGTGGAGAAAAGGGAACCCTCTTACACTGTTGGTGGGAATGCAAATTAGTACAGCCACTATGGAAAACAGTGTGGAGATTCCTTAAAAAATTGCAAATAGAACTGCGTTATGATCCAGCAATCCCACTGCTGGGCATACACACCGAGGAAACCAGAATTGAAAGAGACACGTGTACCCCAATGTTCATCGCGGCACTGTTTGTAATAGCCAGGACATGGAAGCAACCTAGATGTCCATCAGCAGATGAATGGATAAGAAAGCTGTGGTACATATACACAATGGAGTATTACTCAGCTATTAAAAAGAATACATTTGAATCAGTTTTAATGAGGTGGATGACGCTGGAGCCGATTATACAGAGTGAAGTAAGCCAGAAAGAAAAACACCAATACAGTATACTTACACATATATATGGAATTTAGAAAGATGGTAATGATAACCCTGTATGCGATCCAGCAAAAGAGACACAGATGTATAGAACAGCCTTTTGGACTCTGTGGGAGAGGGAGAGGGTGGGATGATTTGGGAGAGTGGCAGTGTAACATGTATGATATCATAAGTGAAATGAATCACCGGTCTAGGTTCGATGCAGAATGCAGGATACTTGGGACTGATGCACGGGGATAATCCAGAGAGAAGGTGTGCGGTGGGAGGGGGGAGGTGGGGGTTGGGATTGGGACTTTATGTACACTCGTGGCTGATTCATGTCAATGTATAGCAAAACAAATACAGTATTTTAAAGCAAAACAAACTAAATAAAAATTAATTAAAATTAAAAAATAAATAAAATAAAAATTAAAAAAAAAAAGAAATGGAGTAGGTTTTATAGTCAAGAAAAGAGTCTGAAATGCAGTATTTGGGTGCAATCTCAAAATTGACAGAATGATCTTTGTGGTTTCCAAGGCAAACCATTCAATCACAGTAATCCAGGTCTATGACCCAACCACTAATGTGAAAGAAGATGAAATTGAATGGTTCTATGAAGAGCTACCTACAAGACCTTCTAGAGCTAACATTAAAAAAAAAAATGTTCTTTTCATCATAGGGGACTGGTATGCAAAAGAAGGAAATCAAGAGATACCTGGAGTAACAGGCAAGTTTGGCCTTGGGTACAAAATGAAGCAGGGCAAAGTCTAATAGAGTTTTGCCAAGAGACTGCACTGGTTATAGCAAACACCCTCTTCCAACAACATGAGACAACTCCACACATGAACATCACCAGATGGTCAATAATGAAATCAGATTGACTATATTCTTTGCAGCCAGAGATAGAGAAACTATACAGTTAGCAAAAATAAGACCAAGGACTAACTTTGGCTCAGATCATGACCCCCTTATTGCAAAATTCAGAATGAATTTGAAGAAAGTAGGGTAAACTACTAGACCATTCAGGTACAACCTAAATAAAATCCCCTGCTATTATACAGTGGAAGTGACAAATAGACTCAAGGGATTAGATCTGATAGAGTGCCTGAAGAACTATGGACAGAGTTTCATAACACTGTACAGGAGGCAGTGATCAAAACCAGCCCCAAGAAAAAGAAACATAAAAAGAGAAAACGGTTGTCAGAGTGAGCCTTACAAACATCTGGGAAAAGAAATGAGAGACAGGAAAAGGAAAGATAAACCTATCAGAATGCAGAGTTCTCAAAAAATAGCAGAGACATAAGAAAACCTTCTTAAGTGATCAATGTAAACAAATAGAGAAAAACAACAGAGGGAAAGACTAGAGATCTCTTCAAGAAAATTATAGCTACCAAGGGAACATTTCATGAAAGATGGGCTCGATAAAGGACAGAAATGGTATGGATCTAAAAGAAGCACAGGATGTAAAGAAGAGGTGACAAGAATACACAGAACAATACAAAAGAGATCTTAATGACTGATATAGTCACAATGGTATGATCACTAACCTAGAGTAAGATATCCTGGAGTGTGAAGTCAAGTGGGCATTAAGAGGCATCACTATGAAGAAAGCTAGTGAAAGTGATGGAATTCCAGTTGAGCTATTTCATATCCTAAAAATGATGCTGTGAAAGTGCTGCATTCAATATGTCAGCAAATTTGGAAAACACAGCAGTGGCCACTGGACTAGAAAAAGTCAGTTTTCATTCCAATCCCAAAGAGAGGCATGCTAAAGAATGTTCAAACTACCACACAATTGCACTCATCTCACATGCTAGCAAAGAAATGCTCAAAATTCTCCAAGCTAGGCTTGAACAGTATGTCAACTGAGAACTTCCAGATGCTCAAACTGGATTTAGAAAAGGCAGAGCAACCAGAGATCAAATTGGCAGCATCCACTGGATCATTGACAAAGCAAGAGAATTCCAGGAAAACATCTACTTCTGCTTCATTACTACATTAAAGCTTTTGACCATGACACTTTTAAAGTTTTTGACACACTGTGGAAAATTCTTCAAGAGATGGTAATACCAGACCACCTTACCTGCCTCCTGAGAAATTTGTGTGCAGGTCAAGAAGCAGCAGTTAGTACCAGTCATAGAGCAACAGCCTGGTTCAAAATTGGGAAAGGAGTATATGGAGTCTAGATATTGTCACACTGCTTATTTAAATTATATACAGAGTATATCATGTGAAATGTCAGACTGGATGAAGCAAAAACAGAAATCAAGATTTCCAGGAGAAGTATCAATAACCTCAGAAATGCACATGACACCACCCTGATGGCAGAAAGCAAGAGGAATTAAAGAGCCTCTTGGTGAAAGTGAAAGAGGAGAGTGAAAAAGCTGGCTTAAAAATCAATATTCAAAAAACTAAGTTCATGGCATATGGTCCCACCAATCCATGGCTAGTAGATGGGGAAACAGTGACAGACTTTATTTTATTGGGCTTCAAAATCACTGCAGATGGAGATTGCAGCAATGAAATTAAAAGATGTTTGTTACTTGGATGAAAAGCTATGACCAACCTACACAGCAGACCCTATACACACTATTAAAAAGCAGAGACATAACTTTGCACAAGGTCTATCTTGTCTGAGCTATAGTTTTTTTCAGCAGTCATATATGGATGTGAGAGTTGGACTATAAAGAAAGCTGAGCGCCAATGAATTGATGCTTTTGAACTGTGGTGTTGAAGACCCTTGAGAGTCCCTTGGACTGGAAGGAGATCCAACCAGTCCATCCTAAAGAAATCAGTCCTGAATATTCATTGAAAGGACTGATGTGGAAGCTAAAACCCCAATGCTTTGGCCACCTGAATCGAAGAACTGACTCACTAGAAAAAACTGTGATCCTGGGAAAGATTAAAGGCAGGATGAGAAGGGGACAACAGAGGATGAGGTTGTTGGATGGCATCATCGACTCAATGGACGTGAGTTTGAGTAAACTCCAGGAGTTGGTGATGGACAGGGAGGCCTGGTGTGCTGCAGTCCATGGGGTCACAGAGTCAGACATGACTGAATGAATGAACTGAATGAACAAGAGGCCATGATCAAGACCACCCCCAAGAAAGAGAAATGAAAAAAGGCAAAATGGTTGTCTGAGGAGGCCTTACAAATAGCTGAGAAAAGAGAAACAAAAGGAAAAGTAGAAAAGGAAAATTATATCACTTGAATGCAAAGTTCCAAAGAATAGCAGGAGACATTACAAGGCCTTCCTCAGGGATCAATGCAAATAAAGAGAGGAAAACAATAGAATGAGACAGACTAGAGATCTCTTCAAGAAAAGTAGAGATATCCAAGGGAACATTTCATGCAAAGATGGGGACAATAAAGGACAGACATGGTAAGGACCTAACAGAAGCAGAAGATATTAAGAAGAGGTGGCAAGAATACACAGAAGAACTGCACAAAAAAGATCAAGACCCAGATAACCACAAAATTGCACTCATCTCACATGCTAGTAAAGTAATGCTCAAAATTCTCCAAGCCAGACTTCAGCAATATGTGAACCGTGAACTCCCTGATGTTCAAGCTGGTTTTAGAAAAGGCAGAGGAACCAGAGATCAAATTGCCAACATCCACTGGATCATCGAAGAAGCAAGAGAGTTCCAGAAAAACATCTATTTCTGCTTGATTGACTATGCCAAAGCCTTTGACTGTGTGGATCACAGTAAACTGTGGAAAATTCTGAAAGAGATGGGAATACCAGACCACCTGACCTGCCTCTTGAGAAATCTGTATGCAGGTCAGGAAGCAACAGTTAGAACTGGACATGGAACAACAGACTGGTTCCAAATAGGAAAAGGAGTACGTCAAGGCTGTATATTGTCACCCTGCTTATTTAACTTATATGCAGAGTACATCATGAGAAATGCTGGACTGGAAGAAACACAAGCTGGAATCAAGATTGCTGGGAGAAATATCAATAATCTCAGATATGCAGATGACACCACCCTTATGGCAGAAAGTGAGGAGGAGCTAAAAAGCCTCTTGTTGAAAGTGAAAGAGGAGAGTGGAAAAGTTGGCTTAAAGCTCAACATTCAGAAAACGAAGATCATGGCATCTGGCCCCATCACTTCATGGGAAATAGATGGGGAAACAGTAGAAACAGTGTCAGACTTTGTTTTTTTGGGCTCCAAAATCACTGCAGATGGTGACTGCAGCCATGAAATTAAAAGGCGCTTACTCCTTGGAAGAAAAGTTATGACCAACCTAGATAGTATATTCAAAAGCAGAGACATTACTTTGCCGACTAAGGTCCGTCTAGTCAAGGCTATGGTTTTTCCTGTGGTCATGTATGGATGTGAGAGTTGGACTGTGAAGAAGGCTGAGCACAGAAGAATTGATGCTTTCGAACTGTGGTGTTGAAGACTCTTGAGAGTCCCTTGGACTGCAAGGAGATCCAAACAGTCCATTCTGAAGGAGATCAACCCTGGGATTTCTTTGGAAGGAATGATGCTAAAACTGAAGCTCCAGTACTTTGGGCACCTTATGCGAAGAGTTGACTCATTGGAAAAGACCCTGATGCTGGGTGGGATTGGGGGCAGGAGGAGAAAGGGACGACCGAGGATGAGATGGCTGGATGGCATCATGGGCTCGATGGACGTGAGTCTGAGTGAACTCTGGGAGTTGGTGATGGACAGGGAGGCCTGGCGTACTGTGATTCTTGGGGTCGCAGAGTCGGACACGACTGCACGACTGAACTGAACTGATGGTAACTCACTCTTTCTACTGTGGAACTGTTAATATGTTCAATTAAATTATGTGAATGCAGCATGATAAACAGGTTTTTGAATTGATAGGAATTTTGTTTTTATTTGAGATGAAAATTGAACCATAGATGTGTTATTGCTTTAGTTTATAATGGGATATATCGAAAAAAGAACAATTGGAAATTCTTGGCGCACAACAATTTCCATCCCTCCCAAATGCTACCTTCTATTTATTCAATCTCATAAATGTTTGGGGAGGAATTTATGACTCTAACTGCTGTGAAGTTGCATTTATGATGATGCTCCTGAGACTCACTTTATCTGATACCTCATAAATGTCAGTGAAATGTTTATTTTTAAAACATGGGTTTTAAAAGTTAACACTGCATTTTTATTCGATTTAATCTTTCATTTTATGATGAAGAATTTCATTGCCAATAACTTGGCATCATGGTGTATTAATGAGAAGCATGAAAAAAATTATATAGACCTTTCAGAATTTGTCAGTGGAATTGTATTTTGATCCACAAAGTATTGGCATTTAAAGTATTCCTAAGATAGGTGTTCTATTTTGTGATCCATAAAAGCAGGTAAATTATTATATGGTACTCTGTAGAAAAGAAATTCATTTTTTATTAGATACTTTCTTTTATCCCAAAATTTGAGATTCCTGTTGGTGGGATAATAGTAGTATAAAATTCTGCCTGTAAGTTAGTCCTTAACCCTAGTGTAATAGAGCAGGGGTCCCCAGCTTCTAGGATATAATGCTTGATGATCTGAAGTGGAACTGATGCAATAATAGGAATAAAGTGCACAATAAATGTAATGTTGTTGAATCATCCTAAAACCACACCACCCAACCATTCATGGAAAAGTTGTCTTCCACAAAACCAGTTCTGGTGCCAAAAAGGATGGGAACTGCTGTCACAGAATACTCTGCACACACTTTGTGCAGTGGATTTGGGGATGCACAAGTGAGAATAACTAAGCCTTTAATTTTTACCTTCACTGTCATTTACATTAGCCTGTAAAACAGATATACACACACACACACACACACACACACACACATACATATACATATTACATCCAATAAATAGCATTGTATGCAATCTGAGTTTTCTACTTACTGTTAAATATGTGTATACATATACAAATATATAAAGAATCACATGTGCAATATTTTATAATGTAAACTGTATAAATAATTATGTGTATAATATATATTGTATATCATATATGATCAAAAGCTACAATATCATAGAGATTAATGCTCTGACATTCAGAAATTTCAGATTATTTAATGAGCTTGTTATGGTTTTCAAATGAGATATTAACTTATTTAATCATTTAATTAATAATTGGTGAACTTATGGATAAAACTACATGAAGCTAACTCCATTGGCACAACACATTTTTATATCCCAAGCATAACAACTATTAGATTTATTTATTCAATATAGAAATTAATATCAACTAGTTTGATATCATTGTCTGTCATTATTCAGTCACATCAGTACAGTTCATTTCAGTCGCTGAGTCATGTCCAGCTCTTTGTGATCCCATGAACCACAGCACGCCAGGCCTCCCTCTCCCAGAGTCCACCCACACCCATGTCCATTGAGTTGGTGATGCCATCCAACCATCTCATCCTTTGTCGTCCCCTTCTTCTCCTGCCCTCAAACTTTCCCAGCATCAGAGTCTTTTCAAATGAGTCAGCTCTTTGCATCAGGTGGCCAAAGTACTGGAGTTTCAGCTTCAACATCAGTCCTTCCAATGAACACCCAGGACTGAGATCTCCTTTAGGATGAACTGGTTGGATCTCCTTGCAGTCCAAGGGACTCTCAAAAGTCTTCTCCAACACCATAGTTCAAAAGCATCAATTCTTCAGTGCTCAGCTTTCTCAGTTTAGATTAGGTAGATAAATAGATAATAGACAACTGATGAATGGATAGATAAATGAACAGAGAGTCATTACAGAAAGGATGGAGGGTGAGAAGGAGGGAGGAAGAGAGACAGAGAAAGAGAAACACAGACAAAGAAGAAAAGGGGAGGGAAGGGAAAGGAGAACGATGATAGAGAAGAAAAAGAAAATGTTTAAAAGGAGCTAGAAGTGTTAGAGGCAAAATAGATATAAAAAATACAATAAGGAATACCAATATATGATAGATTAGAGTCCCCAGTGGGGGGGGGGGAAGTAAACTAGAATTGAAAACATTTACCTAAAATAAAAGATAATTCAGTTCTACATACTTAAAGAGCATACCAGATAGTGTGGAATACTGCGGTATAATAATTAACACAAGGATACCCTATCAAAGGTGTTATTCTTCAAATATAAAGTAAGAGTTCTTGAACATCCAACAAAGAAATCAAATTATAGATAGAAAAATCATACTGGTTGCAGGTTTCTTCATCTAACACTGCAACATTGGGATACAAGGAGATCTTATCTATCTCCTGAGAAACCTATTATGTTTCAAAAGGAAAAATTTAGAATTGGACATGTAACAACAAGCTGACTCAACACATTATTATATCCCAAGTATGACAACTATTAGATTTATTTTATTTAGTATAGAAATTAGTATCAATTAGTTTGATATTGTCTGTTGTTCAGTCACATAGTCATGTCTAACTCATTATGACCCCATGGACTGCAGCATGCCAGATTTTCCTTTCCTTCACTATCTCCCAGAGTCTGCTCAAATTCATGCCCATTCAGTCAATGATGCCATTCAGCCATCTCATCCTCTGTCATCCCCTTCTTCTGTCTTTCACAGCATCAGTGTATTATCCAATGAGCCAGCTCTTCGCATCAGGTGGACAAAGTATTGGAGCTTCTGATTTGGCATCAGTCTTTCTGATGAATAATCAGGGTTGATTTCCTTTGGGATTGACTGGTGTGATCTCCTTGCAGTCCAAAGAACTCTCAAGAGTTTTCACCAACACTACCGTTCAAAAGCATCAATTCTTTGGTGGTCAGCTTTCTTTATGGTCCAACTCTCACATCCATATATGACTACTGGAAAAATCATAGCTTGGACTATATGGACCTTGGCAAAATGCACTGTCTGGGATATCATAGCTTTTCTTCCAAGGAGTAAGTGTCTTTTAATTTCATGGCTGCAGTTACTGTCCACAGTGATTTTGGAACTCAAGAAAATAAAGTCTGTCACTAATTCCATTTTTTCCCTATCTATTTGCCATGAAGTGATGGCACTGAACACCATGATTTTTGTTTTTTTGAATGTTGAGTTTTAAGCCAGGCTTTTCCCTTTCCTGTTTCACCTTCTTCAAGAGGCTCTTTGGTTCCTCTTCACTTTCTGCCATTAGGATGGTGTCATGTGCATATCTGAGGTTATTGATATTCCCCTGGCAATCTTGATTCCAGCTTGTAACTCATTCAGTGCAACACTTTGCATGATGTACTCTGCATAGAAGTTAAATAAGCCAGGTGAGAATATACAGCCTTCATATACTCCTTTCCCAGTTTGAACCAGCCTGTTGTTCCATGTCCAGTTCTAACTTTTGCTTTTTGACCTGCATACAGGTTTTTCAAGAGACAAGTAAGGTAGTCTGATATTTGCATCTTTGTAAGAATTTATTGCAATTTTTTTTGTGATCCACACAGTCAAAGTATTGAGCCTAGTCAATTAAGCTGAAGTAGATATTTATCTAGAATTCCCTTGCTTTTTTAATGATCCAATGGATGTTGGCAATTTTACCTCTGGTTCCTTTCATTGTTTATATACAATAAATATAGATACATTATAAGTATCCATCATTGTATCAACTACTTTGGATAGCAAACACTATGGCATTCTTTGAATATAGAGTATCTGACCAAAGTCAATTTGAGAAAAATTAAACATTTCCAAAAGCAATACATGATGTAAAATTCAGTTTTTAAATAGTACCTTATTTATGAATTTTCTATTAGCCTTATAGAATAGGATAAACTCTAAATTTAGTTCAGTTGATCAGTCTTGTCCTACTCTGCAACCCCATGGACTGCAGCACTCCAGGCTTCCCTGTCCATCACCAACTCCTGGAGCTTTCTCAGATTTATGTCCATTGAGTTGGTGTTGCCATCCACAGTCTCATCCTCTATGATCCCCTTCTACTCCTGCCTTCAGTCTTTCTGAGCATCAGAATCTTTTCTAATGAGTCAGTTATTCATATCAGCTGGACAAAGTATTGGAGTTTCAGCTTCAGCATTGGATCTTCCAATGAATATTAAGGACTGATCTCCTTTAGGATGGACGGGTTGGATCTCCTTGCAGTCCAAGGGACTCTGAAGAGTCTTCTCCAGCTTTACAGTTCATAAACATCAATTCTTCAGCTCTCAGTTCAGTTCAGTCACTTAGTCATGTCTGACTCTTTGTGACCCCATGAATCTCAGCATGCCAGGCCTCTCTGTCCATCACCAACACCTGGAGTTCACTCACACTCACGTCCATTGAGTCAGTGATGCCATCCAGCCATCTCATCCTCGGTCGTCCCTTTCTCCTCCTGCCTCCAATCCCTCCCAGCATCAGAGTCTTTTCCAATGAGTCAACTTTTCACATGAGGTGGCCAAAGTACTGGAGTTTCAGCTTTAGCATAATTCCTTCCAAAGAAATCCCAGGGTTGATCTCCTTCAGAATGGACTGGTTGGATCTCCTTGCAGTCCAAGGGACTCTCAAGAGTCTTCTCCAACACCACAGTTCAAGAGCATCAATTCTTCGGTGCTCAGCTTTCCTCACAGTCCAACTCTCACATCCATACATGACCCCTAGAAAAACCATAGCCTTGACTAGATGGACCTTTGTTGGCAAAGTAATGTCTCTGCTTTTGAATATGCTATCTAGGTTGGCCATAACTTTTCTTCCAAGGAGCAAGTGTCTTTTAACTTCATGGGTGCTGTTACTGTCCACAGTGATTTTGGAGCCAAGAAAATAAAGTCTGTCACTGTTTCCATTGTTCTCCCATGTATTTGTCATGAAGTGATGGGACCAGATGCCGTGATCTTAGTTTTCTGAATGTTGAGCTTTAAGCCAACTTTTTCACTCTCCTCTTTCACTCTCATCAAGAGGCTTTTTAGTTCCTCTTCACTTTCTGCCATAAGGGTGGTGTCATCTGGATATCTGACATTATTGATATTTCTCCCAGCAATCTTGATTCCAGCTTGTGTTTCTTCCAGTCCAGCGTTTCTCATGATGTACTCTGCATAGAAGTTAAATAAGCAGGGTGACAATATACAGCCTTGACATACTCCTATTCCTATTTGGAACTAGTCTGTTGTTCCATGTCCAGTCCTAACTGTTGCTTCCTTTATCTGAGGTTATTGATATTTCTCCCAGCAATCTTGATTCCAGCTTGTGTTTCTTCCAGTCCAGCGTTTCTCATGATGTACTCTGCATAGAAGTTAAATAAGCAGGGTGACAATATACAGCCTTGACATACTCCTATTCCTATTTGGAACTAGTCTGTTGTTCCATGTCCAGTCCTAACTGTTGCTTCCTGACCCGCATACAGATTTCTCAGGAGGCAGGTTAGGTGGTCTGGTACTCCTATCTCTTTCAGAATTTTCCTCCAGTAATTTTCTGATTGTATCTTTAGGGTTTTCTATGTATGGTATCATGTCATCTGCAAACAGTGAGAGCTTTATGTATTTTCAAATCTGGATTCCTTTATTATTGGACTCCTATTTTTATTGTGTTACTGTCAATTTCTCCCTTTATGTCTATTCATGTTTGTCTTATGTATTGAAGTATTCCTATGTTGGTTGCATAGATATTTACAATTGTATGACTTCCTCAGGGATTGATCCCTTGATCATTATGTAGTGTCCTTCCTTATCTCTTATAATNGATTTCTTTGGAGGGAATGATGCTAAAGCTGAAGCTCCAGTACTTTGGCCACCTCATGTGAAGAGTTGACTCATTGGAAAGGACTCTGATGCTGGGAGGGTTTGGAGACAGGAGGAGAAGGGGACCACAGAGGATGAAATGGCTGGATACCATCACTGACTCGATGGGCGTGAGTCTGAGTGAACTCCAGGAGCTGATGATGAACAGGGAGGCCTGGTGTGTTGCGATTCATGGGGTCACAGAGAGTCAGACACGATTGAGTGACTGAATTGAACTGATGCATGTTATATTCTTTTAAGTAATTTTCTGTGTTTCTTAATACTACAATTATTGTGTCTTCAAACTGAGATTGCACTTTGTTTAAAACCAATTCAACTCAGTGTCTCTGAAATTATTTTTTCAGTTTTTTCTAAACACTCAATACCATATTTCCCTACCACTTTGAGAGTTGCCATCATTCTAGTTCTGTCTCTAAATCATTTTTTATCTCCAAGTCCATTTCTTCTGCTTTCAGAATTTGATTAATAGAATTTCTATTTGATTAATAGAATCCTTCTGTATTAGCAATCTGTGGTGGCTCAGTTGGTAAAGAATTTGCCTGCCATGTGCGGGAACTGGGTTTGATCCCTGAGTCGAGAAGTTCCCTTGGAGAAGGAAATGGCAACCCACTGCAGTATTCTTGCTGGAGAATTCCATGGACGGAGGAACTTGGTGGGCTACACAGTCCATGGGGTCACTAAGAGTTGGACATGACTGAGTGACTTTCACTTTCCTGCATTATGATTCTTTCCATGTTTATCATGATAGTTCCCCCCCTAGAACTTCATGACAACCTAAGTTCTTTGAAAATCAGAGCCAAAGGCAAGGATCATAAATCTTTATTGAGGAAGTACAAGTTTAAGGTCAATGATGTGGTGGAAAAATGATATAAAACAAGGAGAGATAGAAAGCAATGAAATATAATGGGTTATTTCACTAACCACCCTTTTTAGCCAGCTGTAGAAAAATATAATAGAGTACTCAGTAGGTGTGTTCTTCTGGCATGCAGAACTGTTTTGCAATGATTGCAAGGGAAAAACCATAATTGAACATATCAACCAACGGGATAAAGAAAGGGATAAGTATCTACCTAGCACCTTATGAGTCCCACTTCCCCTTAGTCAGAGTTTCCCCATAGAAAGTTAACATTCCTCACTTTTGTGTTGCACTGTCTGGCTGTGCAGAAAGCAGGCAGTGCGACATTGTATTGAATCCCAGAAATGACTTGACACAGATGAGCTCAGCATGTGGGAAATTAAGACAACTTAAGCCCCAAATGGGCTTCCCTGGTGGCTTAGAGGGTAAAGAGTCTGCCTGCAATGCAGAAGACCTGGGTTTGATCCCTGGGTCGGGAAGATTCCCTGGGAGAAGGCAATGGCAACCTATTCCAGTACTCTTGCCTGGAAAATCCCATGGACGGAGGAGCCTAGTAGGCTACAGTTTACGGGGTCGCAAAGAGTCGGACACTACTGAGTGATTTCACTTTCATTTTCAAGCCCCAAATATGAAAATCTGACTCAAGCCTCCTCTGAGAACTAGCCAGGGCACCAGCTAAGTCACAGGTGGTCGGCACTGAATCTGAAAAGCGGTGCAAACCTACCAATTCCAGTTATCATCAGCTTTTCTTAACTTCTAGGCATCTCCAGGAAAAAAAAAATTGCCGTTGAATCTTTTCTTGTTCCAAATTCTCTTATCATTGGTCCAAATATTTGTGCCCTCACTTTCAGTTAATATGCTCATTATCTGTACTGCGCATACAGATAATGCCTCTGCCCATTATCTGTATTCTGTGGTGCCTCTATGCTCTCTGCATCAGCTTCAGCTCCCTTTTGTTTTTCTTGCTTTAGTATCCACAGCTGGTCAATCCCGGATTGCTTTTGTTTGGAATTCTAGCCAGTCACTCAGGAGAGTTCTAACACTTCTTTGTCTGTCTCCATTTCTGGGTTGCTCTGTAATACTGTATGATGTGACAAAAGCATACAAATAAATGTCAAGCAAATTCATATTATTTTAAGCTTAGCCATATCTTCACTGCTGTCCTTGAAGCCTTTTATTTATCTCAAATGCACTATCACATTTTCACCACCAACTTTTGAAACATTTATATTTATATAACCTCCAAATTTTAGTTTGTCATTTCACGTCTTATAGATTATTAAAGTTGCTGATTTATTAGTTCAAGAGCCTTCAAGATTGGCTCATTCACATTTGAAAACCTTGTTTGAGTTCTAAGGTTAATGTTACTGATGCCAGGATTTTTATCCTGAGTTTCCTCCTCTAGAATCTTGCTTCAATAATGTGCCACTCTTACCTACACACTGTCTACTTTTCTTTATCCATCTTCTTAAGCTACTACCAAGGGTCTTCTCTATCCTGAAATTGAGGCATACAGGAGGGAAATGAAATGAAGCAATTAGTTATTCTTTCATTTTTTTTCAGCTGTGACCTAATAGATTATAGCCAAAGAACTGATGCTTTTGAACTGTGGTACTGGAGAAGACTCTTGAGAGTCCCTTGGACAGCAAGGAAATCAACCCAGTCAATCCTAAAGGAAAATCAAGCCTGAATAGTCATTGGAAGAACTGATGCTGAAGCGCTAATACTTTGACCTCCTGATGTGAAGAACTGACTTATTGGAGAAGACCTTGATGCTGGGAAAGATTAAGGGAAGGGAGAGAAGGGGACAACAGAGAATGAGATGGTTGGATGGTATCACTCAATGGACATGAATTTAAGCAAACTCTGGCAGCTAGTAAAGGACAGGGGAGTCTGGTAGGCTGTGGTCCATGGGATTACAATGAATTAGACACAACTTAGCAATTGAACAGTAACAACAATAACCTAGTAGAGTTTTAGTTGTATGGTAAAAGCAGTATTTCCAGTGATAGCATCTGCTTTTAGAGATACTTAGATAAGACATCAGTTCAGTTCAGTTCATTTCAGTCGCGCAGTCGTGTCCGACTCTTTGCGACCCCATGAATTGCAGTACGCCAGGCCTCCCTGTCCATCACCAACTCCCGGAGTTCACTCAGACTCACGTCCATTGAGTCTGTGATGCCATCCAGCCATCTCATCCTCGGTCATCCCTTTCTCCTCCTGCCCCCAATCCCTCCCAGCATCAGGGTCTTTTCCAATGAGTCAACTCTTCGCATAAGGTGGCCAAAGTACTGGAGCTTCAGTTTTAGCATCATCAGGGGAGTCTGGTAGGCTGTGGTCCATGGGATTACAATGAATTAGACACAACTTAGCAATTGAACAGTAACAACAATAACCTAGTAGAGTTTTAGTTGTATGGTAAAAGCAGTATTTCCAGTGATAGCATCTGCTTTTAGAGATACTTAGATAAGACATCAGTTCAGTTCAGTTCATTTCAGTCGCGCAGTCGTGTCCGACTCTTTGCGACCCCATGAATTGCAGTACGCCAGGCCTCCCTGTCCATCACCAACTCCCGGAGTTCACTCAGACTCACGTCCATTGAGTCTGTGATGCCATCCAGCCATCTCATCCTCGGTCATCCCTTTCTCCTCCTGCCCCCAATCCCTCCCAGCATCAGGGTCTTTTCCAATGAGTCAACTCTTCGCATAAGGTGGCCAAAGTACTGGAGCTTCAGTTTTAGCATCATTCCTTCCAAAGAAATGACATAGTTTGGGGATAAAAAATGAAGTACAAACTTTAGCTCTTGCTGTGAGAATTCTTTCACCTGACTAAACCCTATATTGCATATTCAGGATTCAGCACTAAAAGTGATTTGAAAAAAATGTCTAGAACTTGACTGGGAACCACAGTTCTGGTGAATAAGCTCATATTCCTTTAGACAAAACTGGATTATGAAGTTGCAACCTTAGTAGTATGCAATTGCAATATTCCTTTCCTTATGCTTGATTAATTAGCATTCATCTTGATAATTAAACCATACTTCCTGGCTCATTTATTGCTGTAAAATGATGAAGCACTTCAGAAATACTCTTCTGTTGAGCTCTGTGGACCCACTCCCTAGTGAAAAAATTATAATTGGTGAAAATCATGAAAACAACCATTTGAAGTATGTGGAAATTGTTCTAGAGCAAATATGCAGCTAAAGAAGTACTTAGAGGAAATTTTATCTATAAAAGTTTTTATTTAAAATAAGATAGCAAAATAATTGTCCATGTTAAGAACCTGGGAAAAAAGAAGAAACTATAACCACTACAAGGAAAAGGAAATTAAAAATGATAAAGTGGAAAGAAACAACATGAAAAAGAGAAAATCAACAAAACCAAATTTCAAAATCTTTGAAAACATCAATACATTGATAAATCATTACTTGGCCTACAGAAAAAGAAAGGCAAGAGAAAAATAAAGTTTCTAAAATTAGAAAGAGAAAAGAGAGCACTTCACTACCACTTTACAGAATTTTTTTTAAATTACAAGGGATACCCATGAATAACTGTACACTGACAAATGAGACAACATAGATGGAACATAGAAGTTTCTAGAAAGATACAATCTACTGAAACTAACACAAGAAGTATATCTGACTGTACTTCTGAGAAAAGAGATTGATAATTTATAGGTTGTATCTAGTGAAAAGCCTAGGCTTCTAAATGGCTTCACAGGTTAATTCTACCAAACTTTTAAAGAATTAATACCAGTTCCTCACAAACTCTTTTAAAAAGTAGATGAGAAAGTCCTATTTCCCAATTTTGTCTGTGTGGCTAGTGTTAATACTAAAACCAGACAAGACCTCGTGAGAAAAGGAAATAATAGATCATTATTTCCTATAGAGAAGAGGAATACTCAACAAAGTGCTAACAAACTTAATCCAGCAATATACAAAAAGAATAAAGATTATATAGCAAGGTCAAACGGAATTATTCCAGGAATTCATGGTTAGTTTAGCACACACACACAAAAAGTAGACCTTTTATAGGACAAAAATCACACAATCAGCTCAATAGACATAGAAAAAGCTTTTGATAAATCAAATACCCCTTCGTGATACAAGCACACAACAAACTAAGAGAGGGAACTTCTGTAAACTTACAAAAAGCACATAATGAAAAACCCACAGCTAACATCATACTTGATGGTGAAAGCCAGAAAACTGTCCTGCTAAGATCAGGAATAAGACAAGAATATGTACTCTCTCCACTTTTGTCAAACTCTGAACTGCATGCTCTATCCAATTAGGCAAGAAAAGAATTAAAAGGTATCTAGTTACAAAAAGGAAAAAATAAAACTCTCTTTATGAACAGAAGACACCATCTTGTATATAAGCAATTCTAAGAAATTATAAAAATACTGGAAGAATGAACACAAGTTCAATAAGGTTGCAAGATACAAGATAAATATACCAAAATTGGTTTATTTTAAATACACAGTAACAATTTGAAAATGATATGAAAATCATTCAGTTTACACCAGCATCCCAAAGAACAATATACCTAAGATTTAAATTTAACAAAAGAAATGCAAGTCTTATAAAGTGAAAACTACTACAAAACACCAAAATTGAAGATAATAGATAAATAAATGGAAAGACATTCCATATTCATGAATTTGTTGTGCAGTCACTAAGTCATATTCAACTCTTTGCAACCTCATGGACTGCAGCATGTCAGGCTTCCCTGTCCTTCTCTATCTCCCGTAGTTTGCTCAAACTCATGTCCATTGAGTCAGTGTTGCCATCCAACCATCTTATCCCCTCCCCCGACTCCCCTTGCCCTGAATCTTTCCCAGCATCAGTCTTTTCCAATTAATTGGCTCTTCACATCAAGTGGCTAAAGTATTGAAGCTTCAGCATCAGTCCTTCTAATGACTATTCAGGGTTGATTTCCTTTAGGATTGACTGGTTTGATCTCCTTGCAGTCCAAGGGACTCTCAAGAAGTCTTCCCAGTACAATTTGAAAGCATCAATTCTTCAGCACTCAGCCTTTCTTGGTCCAACTCTCATATCCTTACATATTTACTGGGAAAAAAATACTGTTAAGATGACCGTATTCTCTGGGTTAGTTTCCTATGGCTGACATTACAAATTACCACAAAAATGGTGGCTTAAAACTACAGAAATGCATTTTAAATGCACTCTAAAACTGGACTCACAGTTTTAGAGTCCAGTAGTTCAAAATCAAGGTGTTGACAGAACAGCACTCCTTCTGAAATCTATAGAAGACAATCCTCCTTTTTCTCTTCAGCTTTTGGTGGCTCCAGGCAACTCAGGGCTTGTGGCTACATAACTCTAATATCTATCTACATCTTCATATGTCTTTCACTTTTGAATGGCTGTGTCTTTTCCATGTATTATAAAGAGTACTTGTGATTGTATTAAAGGCCCACTTGGATAATCCAGGATGATATTATCTCAAGATCCTTAATTCTATCTGTAAATATCCTTTTTTACCAAGTAAAATCTCATTCACAGATTCTTGGGCTAGATCATGCTAGGTGATGCTGTTATTTTCATGGCTCCAGTCACCATCCACAAACCACTTGTTACTCTCCCTAAATGAATCAATAGAACATAATTCCTATACATCTGGCTATTTTTTTTTCCAGAAAATTGGTAAGATCATCCTAAATTTCATATAAGAAACAAAGGACTTTGTATAACCAAAACAATTTTAAGATTGCAGAATAAAATTGGCAGATCCATGCTTCCTAATTTCAAAGCTTATGGTAAAACTGTAGTAATCAGGGAAGTGTGGTACTTGCAAAAAGTCAGACATATAGATCCATGGAATAGAATATAGAGTCTAGACATGAACTCATATATTAGCAGTTAAACTTTTGCAATAAGGGTGCTGCAAGAGTTCAGTGAGGAAATAGGCATCTTTCAACATGATGATGTGATGACTAATCTAGAGCCAGACATCTTGGAATGTGAAGTCAGGTGGGCCTTAGAAAGCATCACTACGAACAAAGCTAGTGGAGGTGATGGAATTCCAGTTGAGCTGTTTCAAATCCTGAAAGATGATGCTGTGAAAGTGCTGCACTCAATATGCCAGCAAATCTGGAAAACTCAGCAGTGGCCACAGGACTGGAAAAGGTCAGTTTTCATTCCAATTCCAAAGAAAGGCAATGCCAAAGA
>SJXQ01005931.1:149525-165798 GCA_006408695.1 Aepyceros melampus | reverse complement strand
ACCTATAATTATTTTTTAATTTGTTTATAATCATTCATGAATTATATTTCCTTTATATTTACCTAAATTTGGTTTGATAGATGAATAAAGACATAAAATCACCACAGATCTATGGTCAACTGTTCACGTTAAAAACAGGGAGCAATAGTACCTATTGCACAGTGTAATTGTAAGGATTAAATGAGCTAATCTATATAAACTGTTAAAACAGTGCATGTCACAGATCCTTTCTCAGGCTAATGTAGAAATAGGATAATATTAAAAAGTATTTGTTAGGGTCTATGTATCATTTACTTGAGCCATATCTGGCACTTACTTTCTGCCTGTCCCTTCATACTCAGTCCTCTAATCTTCAGTCTCAGAGTTATTTTCAAATGATTCTTTGTGATCCCATTCTACTTGCAACCTGATTTACAAGTCCCATGTCTGTAGAAAATGCCATGATATTTCAATCTGTTCCACTTAATGAATTTGTTGCACACTAGGAAACCTATACCAATCATTCTTTTATGATATAAATTTGCATAGAAAGGAGATGTCCATGTCAGTATTTTGAAGGTTGTGGGCTTTACCCTGTTTATTAATGGAACAATGTCAAGAAATAAATTTTAAAGCAGTATTATCTCTGTCCTTTTGTCCCTTGTTGTTGTTTGTAGAATTTTAAATGCATACTATGTAAGCTGAAACAAAAAGTATATCATAGGGAAATGAGGTTTTCTGTAAATACATACACTACTTTTAGAATTTACCATTAAGTATCCTGCTCATATCAGCCAGAAATACTTATTTGATAACTTCCTTACGTTTAGGGAAGTGTACTAGTAGCACAGACTGGTTAGAAGAACAGAGTTATTCTGTATTTATAAGCTTACCAGACACCATGCTGTCAGCTTCTAAAACCATTTTATTATATCTCATGACAGTTAGAACTGGACATGGAACAACAGACTGGTTCCAAATAGGAAAAGGAGTACGTCAAGGCTGTATATTGTCACCCTGCTCATTTAACTTATATGCAGAGTTCATCATGAGAAACGCGGACTGGAAGAAGCACAAGCTGGAATCAAGATTGCCAGGAGAAATATCAATAACCTCAGATAGGCAGATAACACCATCTTTATGGCAGAAAGTGAAGAGGAATTAAAAAGCTTCTTGATGAAAGTGAAAGAGGAGAGTGAAAAAGTTGGCTTAAAGCTGAACATTGAGAAAACTAGGATCATGGCATCCAGTCCCATCACTTCATGGGAAATAGATGGGGAAACAGTGGAAACAGTGTCAGACTTTATTTTTGGGGGCTCCAAAATCTCTGCAGATGGTGACTGCAGCCATGAAATTAAAAGATGCTTACTCCTTGGAAGAAAAGTTATGACCTACCTAGAGAGCATATTCAAAAGCAGAGACATTACTTTGCCAACTAAGGTCCGTCTAGTCAAGGCTATGGTTTTTCCAGTGGTCATGTATGGATGCGAGAGTTGGACTGTGAAGAAGGCTGAGTGCTGAAGAATTGATGTTTTTGAACTGTGGTGTTGGAGAAGACTCTTGAGAGTCCCTTGGACTGCAAGGAGATCCAACCAGTCCATTCTGAAGGAGATCAACCCTGGGATTTCTTTGGAAGGAATGATGCTGAAGCTGAAACACTAGTACTTTGGCCACCTCATGCAAAGAGTTGACTCATTGGAAAAGACTCTGATGCTGGGAGGGATTGGGAGCAGGAGGAGAAGGGGACGACCGAGGATGAGATGACTGGATGGCATCACTGACTCAATTGACATGAGTCTGAGTGAACTCTGGGAGTTAGTGATGGACAGGGAGGCCTGGCGTGCTGTGATTCATGAAATCGCAAAGAGTCAGACACAACTGAGGGACTGAACTGAACTGAACATGACTCAGTTGATATTTTTATTGCCAATTTAATGAAGAGGAATGTGATGGTTGGAGAAATTTTATGACCCTCCTGAGGTAGTATGTTCAGGATCTGAGATTGATTCTTTTGCCTACAGAATTAAGTTCCTTCCAAAACATCAAAACAATTGGATTTATTGATGTTTTCAAAATAAGGGCATTATTATCAAAGAACTAGTTTCCTTATAACGTTTCCTCACTACATGCATTTGCCCATTCATATCCTTTGTCTAATTATCTTAATAGAATTTTAGATTTTTACTCTATATTGACATGCCTTTCTACTTGGAAACAGTTGACAAAATAACATCTACATCAGAAATTCACAATGCAATTGAAAACCCTAAAGCCTTATATAATGAGATTTACATGGCTTCTTTATGTGTATCTAGAGATGTGAACCTTTCATAGGGTATGACTTTAGAAGTAAACAAAGGTCATCTGATAGGTCATATTAAAATTTAACTTTATACTTTCATCATCAAAAGGAAACTCTCCCTGTACTTGGCAGATATTTAAAGAATTCTTCTTTAATTTTTATATTACTATAAATTCAGAGTAGACTCTGTTAAGAGGCTGAAGGGTAAAAGCCCAAGAAACAGGACATTTGAAGACTAAGAAGGCTAAGGTTGTGCCTTGGATAGAGAAGTTAACCAAAATGGCTACTCAAGAAACCCAAATGAATGCCACTTAAGACAGGCTCCTACAGAAAAGAATGGAAACTACGTGATGACTAGATGATAAATGTCACATTTCTATGATTCTAAGAAATCTCCATTTAATAACAACCTTTCAGAAGTGATGTGTCACAACTGTGAAAATGTTAAAATAGGCAACTCTGGTGGAGTGGAGAGAAGCACTATTTTTAAAATATATACCTGTCTTTAAAAGGATCATGGTAGACAGTGTGAAACTCAGGTTAAAAACTCTTTTTCCTGGCCCTTTTAATACATTTGTAAACACCCAACCCCTACAGTAACTCTGTCTCCCCTTTAAAATACATAAAGTGATTCATATTTTCTTTACTAAACCTGATTGATTTAGTGCTTGATACTTAACATGTTTTCTAGGGATAAGTAGTGTTCAGTTGCTTTACATGAAAAAATGATATACTATACCAGAATTCCACAGCATAAGACGGTTAATGAATTTCTTAGATTATCTTACATAGTCACCTGCATGAAGTGCCTATTAAAGACAAAATAGTCGTTGCAACGAAGTGCCTATTAGAGACAAAACAGTTGTGAACCAAGTGGCTGCTGCAACAACAGGTCATTAGAGTAGGAATGGTGGTTACAAGTGCTGTGGGATGGCCCAGAAATTTTGACTGCACTAGAAGTGTACAGAAAGAAAATGTCCTGATTGGGGTTTAAATTCTTGGCTTGAGAAATACACAGAGGTCCAAGGAGCTACTGTGACTATACGGACATAATCTCTTATCTCTATAGACAGAGAAACTGATGTAGCTGGAAATCAGACACCAATTGCATTCATACTCTTCCAAGGTTTCCTATGTGAAATTAAATGTATTAACTGGGAGTGACTGAAGCTCTCAGAAATGAAATGAATGAAACACTGAGTTAATTAAGATGAATATATACAGATGATATTTCAAAACCAGATAATTATCTGGCAGCAGAAGCAGTCTCTCACTCTCTATCCCTCAGGTCTACAATCTTTTAAGGCTGACCTGACTTGTGTTAAGGTTCCAAAATCATTATACCTGACATAACTAGGTTGTAAACAAATTCTGTTTTCCTTAATGCTTATTCTGTACTATATCTTATTTCTTCCACATTTTAAACTAAAATCAGATACTAGCATGATTAAAAAAGCAAAGGCTTAAACACCCAAAGAGCTGTTTTTGACTGTGCCAGATATATTAGTAGAATGCTGGAGGACACGTGTGCATCCTAAAAATGGCGCACTAGGAGATGCGGCTGCAGCAGCTTGTAGTAGTCGTGACTTTGGTTGGTAAGTTAACTGAAATTTAAATCTAACTATGGCTTGTCAGGATGACTGTCATCAGAAAGAGCATTGATAACAAATGTTGGTGAGAATGTGGAGAAAGGGGAACCCTTGTACACTGTTGGTGGGAAATGTAAATTGGTGTCACCACTGTGGAAAACAGTATGGAAGTTTCTGAGAAAACTAAAGATAGAACTACTTTAGGACCCAGGGATCCCACTTCTGCATGTATATTACACACACACACACACACACACACACACACACACACACAATGGAATACTACTGAGCCAGAGAAAGATGAAATTTTGCCATTTACAGCAAGATTGATGGACTTAGAGGCCATGCTAAGCGAAATAAGTCAAACAGAGAAAGATACACACTGTATGATATCACTTATATATGGAGTCAAAAAAATACAACAAACCAGTAAATGTACCAACAACAACAAAAACAAGCAGTCTCACAGATAAAGAGAACTAGTAGTACCAGTGGGGAGAGGGAAGGAGGAAGGAACAATATAGCAGTAGGGAATCAAAAGGTACAAACTATTCATTATAAAATAAGGTACAAAGATATGTTGTACAAAATGGGAAATATAGCCAATATTTTATAATAACATAAGTGGAATACATTTTAAAAGTGTGAAACACTGTCTCATATACCCAAAGTTCATAATATTGCATAGCAATATGCTTCTATAATAGAAAAAAAAATTTGAAAAAACCTAACTGTGGCTATAATAAATGGATCTGAAATCTAAAAATTTATGTTTACTGCGAATGAAGAAGTCAAAAGTTTAGGTAGCAGGAATGCAATCCACCTTCCCATCATCTATCTCCTGAGAAGGTTAAAAGGACATTTATTTTGCCAAAGCACTTAAAAAGAAAAAATTCACCGGTGGTGGGTTCACTAGCATCCTGACTAGCACCATAGTGTTAGCCCCCTAGCTGACAGGGATGAAGGTATACAGACAATGCTACCCCTGCAATAGGCATCTCTATTTCATTGTACATGAGAGAGACTAGAATGTCAGAAGACAAATGGTAGCTTAACTACCAGCAGAAATGTGCATATTATTTTTATAATAGTTATTACAACAGGAAACAAAATGAAAATGTTGATATCAATAAGGATAGCTGAGGTACATAGATAAGTAATCTGAAATTTTTAAGGGAATGTGACTATGTTTCCTCATACTGCTACACTTAATAATTTATTCACAAAACTGTTGCTTTCTGTCTTTCTGATTCAGCGGTTTTCTGCATTAGGGGTGTTAGTATTCAAGAGTGAGTCCAACAAGATAACAACAATTGTTCTACCTGGTCTTTTTGGACTTTTTTATACTTCTGAATCCATAGATTGATTTTTAAAAGTACTAACAGTAATTTCAGGGTGGAGATATTGCTTCTCCCAGAGACAAATGCCGTTACTGTGACATGTGGGAGCAGGGGAGAAGATCATGTATATTTCTTGAGCAGTCTTCTGGAAAATCCCTCATGTGTTCACAGTCAGTGTCGAATTTAGTGCAAGACGATCACAGTGTAGTGACACCAAGCGTTCCTACTGAGAGGGTAACAGGCAGGAAGGCTAGGGGCCTCCACACAGAGGAAACAGGCTGCAAGGGTCAGACATTACTTTTNGACTGAATTACTCTCCTTTGGAAGCCAAGAATCCCACCATCTTTCATGGCTCAGCAATAATCTTTCAATACATCTATCAGTTCAGTTCACTTCAGTCTCTCAGTTATGTCAGACTCTTTACAACCCCATGGACTGCAGCACACCAGACCTCCCTGTCCATCACCAACTCTCAGAGTTTACTCAAACTCACGTCCATTGAGTCGGTCATGCCATCCAACCATCTCATCCTGTGTCATCCAGTTCTCCTCCTGCCCAGCATTTTGTATGATGTACTCTGAATAAAGTTAAATAAGCAGGGTGAGAGAATATAGCCTTGCTGTACTCCTTTCCCAATTTTGAGCCAGTCTGTTGTTCTATGTCTGGTTTCAACTGTTGCTTCGTGACCTGCATATAGGTTTCTCAGGAGACAGGTAAGGTAGTTTGGTATTGCCAATCTCTAAATCTCTTTAAGAATTTCCCACAGTTTGTGGTAATTCATACAGTCAAAGCTTTAGCGTAGTCAATAAAGCAAAAATAGATGCTTTCCTGAACTCAGACCCATTAATGTCTTTGTATTCTATTGCTTAAAGAGGAAATAATTAAAGACAGTGCCCATACAGTATATAGAGCCACTAGAGGTGGAGGGGAATAAAATTGTTAAACATATTAAACTGGCAGAAACAAGGAAGGAAAGAAACAAATCAAGGGAGAACACAGCAAGAAACCAAACACTGTCATAAAAGTCCTCATGTTTCAAAATGCCTTGAGAGCATATCCAGAATTAACATATAACATTCATCTTCTACCGCCTTTTTGTCCCCTTCATCTGCATCTAGAACCTCAACTGATTAAATTTCTCTACATCGTAGTCCACCAATTTGTTTATTAAGAAGTATGAGTGCTTGATATCTTTCCAATTTGTTAATTCTATAGATGTTCAAGCTGGATTTAAAAAAGGCAAAGGAACCAGAGATCAAATTGCCATATCTGTTGAATCATCAAAAATGCAAAAAAATTCCATAAAATGTGTACTCCTGCTTTATTGACTATGCCAAAGGCCTTGACTGTGTGGATCACAACAAACTGTAGAACATTCTTAAAGAGATGGGAATACCAGACCACCTGACCTGCCTCCTGAGAAATCTGTATGCAGGTCAGGAAGCAACAGTTAGAACTGGACAGGGAACAACAGACTGGTTCCAAATTGGGAAAGGCTGTATATTGTCACCCTGCTTATTTAACTTCTATGCAGAGTACATCATGAGAAACGCTGGGCTGGAAGAAACACAAGCTAGAATCAAGACTGCTGGGAGAAGTATCAATAACCTCAGATATGCAGATGACACCACCCTTATGGCAGAAAGTGAAGAGGAACTAAAAAGCCTCTTGAAGAAAGTGAAAGAAGAGTGAAAAAGTTGGTTTAAAGCTCAACATTCAGAAAACGAAGATCATGGCATCTGGTCCCATCACTTCACGACAAATAGATGGGGAAAAAGTGGAAACAGTGATAGATTTGACTTTATTGGGCTCCAAAATCAGTGTGGATGGTGACTGCAGCCATGAAATTAAAAGACATTTGCTCCTTGGAAGAAAAGCTATGACAAACCTGCTGCTGCTGCTGCTAAGTTGCTTCAGTCGTGTCTGACTCTGTGCGACCCCAGAGAGGGCAGCCCACCAGGCTCCCCTGTCCCTGGGATTCTCCAGGCAAGAACAGTGGAGTGGGTTGCCATTTCCTTCTCCAATGCATGAAAGTGAAAATGAAAAGTGAAAGGGAAGTTGCTCAGTCATGTCCACTTTTAATGACTCCCTGGACTGCAGCCTACCAGGCTCCTCCATCCATGAGATTTTCCAGGCAAGAGTACTGGAGTGGGGTGCCATTGCCTTCTCCATGACAAACCTAGTCAGCATATTAAAAATCAGAGACATCACTTTACCAACAGATGTCCATGTAGTCAAAGCTATGGTTTCATTAGTAGTCATGTATGGATATGGAAGTTGGACCATAAAGAAGGTTGAGTGAAGATGCTTTTGAATTGTGGTGTTGGAGAGGAGTCTTGAGAGTTTCTTGGACAGCAAGGAGATCAGACCAGTCAATCCTAAAGGAAATCAACTCTGAAAATTCACTGGATGGACCAATTCTGAAGCTCCAATACTTTGGCCATCCGATGCAGAGTGGAATCATAGGAAAAACCTTGATGCTGGGAAAGATTGAGTGCAGGAGGAAAAGGGGCTGATGGAGGATGAGATGGTTGGATAGCCTCACTGACTCCACTGACTGAGTTTGAGCCAACTCTAGGAGATCGTGAAGGACAGGGAGGCCTGTTGGGCTGCAGTCCATGGGGTTACAAACATCGGGCACATCTTAGTGACTGAACCGGAACAATGAACAACAATGTCTCTGAATAGGAGAGGATGAACATCAGCCAGAAAAGAATAAATTTGTTATTGGAGCTTTGTGTACACCATTTTGGAGAAATAGATTATATTTTTATTTGGTGATGAATAATTTCTTAGTTTAGGTTAGAATATGTGGTTATTGCTATGGCTATAGTTTGGAAGCTTCAGTTAAGTCAACGTAATCTCCCTGGTGTATTAATTCTGTAGAATTGACAATAATTCCTACGGATCAGTTTAGGGCTCATTTCTTCCTTCTTTCCAATGGATGTGTAAGTACATAATTTCCAGTATGAAATCTCTCTCTGCCTAGAAGAAGTAGGACGGTTTTCTTATGTTGAAACTTAGGTAATGCAGAGGTAGACTTTATTTAATGAAAATCCCTATTTTTCTATAGAACTCCTAAACAGATTTCAATATGAAAAAAATGTGTAGTTTAGCAGTAGGAACTAGAGAAATATTATTTACTCTGCAAAATGCTAAGAAAATAATTTGAATTCCTAGGTAATTTATAGAATAGAGTGACAGAAGAAATGAGTTAGTGAAATGGTACAAAGATAGAGCAAAAATTTAGAGTGAAATGAGCTAAAAATAAATATTTATAGTGGAGGGATGACTGAAGGAATGAGAGGCTTGTTTATCATCTGCAATAATTTTTTAAAAAAACATTCTTATGACCACTGTTATTCACCTCCTCTCTTGAAAATAAGAAATAACTTCACTGAAGTCTCTTCTATTCACAAATGCCCTATGAATCTCAACTTAAGAAATTGAGATAAAACTTAAAATTTGCACCTTGTTGATACAAAATGGAACAAAGAACTTTCAAGATGGAGATGTAATACACAACTTTTCTGATGCAGGAGGAGGCCTTTGAACTTGAAGTGATTAAGAGAATATAGCCCCCTCTAGTAATTTATAGAAATCTTGGCCAAAGTTTCAACTTCTATAGGGCATGGAAAGATGAATTCAGAATGATACATATACATATTTGGAAATTTTTATCTACTGTAAATTCTTCTGTTCTCTTTCCCTTAGATAAACATCTTCATAAAAATCTTTCAGTGAGAAAGAGCATTTAAATTGGTTAAAACAAATGTCCTATTGTCTTGCGTGTGTTAGTTGCTCAGTTGTGTCCAACTCTTTGCGACCCCATGGACAGTAGGCCACCAGAGTCCTCTGTCCATGTGCTTCTCCAGGCGAGAACACTGGAGTGTGTTGCCATTCCCTGCTCCAGTCCTATTGTCTTAGCACTGATCAAACAAACCAACAACTATTTAAAAGATAAGTATTCATTCTTTAACTCATGGATTCATACATAAGCATTTTTGGATATCTATTTCCCTGCTAACTCTGAATATACAGTGGAATAGGACAGAACTCTAGTGTCTATAGGTTCTACTGCTCACACAGAGGAGTAACTAGGCAATTTTAATACTGGAGAAACAACTAAGACACAGGTCAATGCAGAATATGGGAGGAAAACCGAGGAGGAGGTATGATACAGCCACGCTGAAATATCTTGAGGACTGAGAAAGTCACCCAAGTATAGAGCTGGGGAGGAGACCACTGTCAGTCAACCAGACAGAAGGTGCTTGACAATTGCACATGGTTGGTATGGCTGGAGAACAAGGTCAAAGTCAAGGACTAATGGGTTGCTACAGAGGAACCTGGAGAATATAGAAGGAATCAGATAATGAAAGACTTTGGATTTCACTCATAAGGCAATAGTAAACAATCAAGGATTTATATGTGGGAGATTAGGCTGTTATATTAAAAAATGCCCTGAAATGTATAAGATCAGAAACAATGAGGCCAGTAAATAATATAACAACTCAAGTGTCAATAATAAGGGCATGAATTTAAGTAGGCCACTGATGATGAGGGTGGTTACCAAGTCTAGAGACATTACAAAAATAAAGTAGACTGGGCATAATGATACATAAGGGTGAAAAAGAAAGAAAAGAGCCAAGGATAAATCCTAGATTTCTCTCTTGCAGTTAAGAGTCAATGCAAAGATAGTAGTAATAAATATGAAGTTATTAAAGCAAAAAAAAAAAACAACACTTTTTGGTCTTAATGAATTTAGAAATTATCTGTTACACTGGACTAAAACATTAAACATAAAGATTTTGTGTCCTTAGGGCTGGGAAAACATTTCATGGTAAATTAGCATGCAAACAATTACAGCTGCCTCATCTTTTTAAATACTTAATCCCAGCAGGCAAGTGTGTTCACACGTATAATAAATGTCCCCTCCCATCAAATCGTTTTCTATAAAGAGCCAAATCCAGTTTTATTAGAGACAGAGTGTTTGCAGCTAAATGAGTTATTGGTGTGCCAATATCACATGCAACCACTAAAAGAACAGCAGATGTAAGTACATAACAATTATTTAATGTGATAAGATACATCTGACATAAAAAGAAAGCTTCATGTATCCATTCATTCTCAGGGTTCATATTTGGTGAATGGTCTCCACATTATTGCAAGATTCTAAATCAAAATAATTTAATCAAAATAGATTCTGATGAGAAAATGGCCAGTAAAGAGGCTTTACCTCTTACAAGTCCCAGGTAGAGTAGACAAGAAGCCATTCATACTTCTTTTTCTAGCTAATGATGTCTCAAAAGGAAATAATTCAATGTTTTGGAGATGTTAAACTCAAAACGGCTTAAAGACTTAAACATAAGACACGACACCATAAAACTTCTAGAAGAGAACATAGGGAAAACATTCTCTGACATCAATCATACCAGTGTTTTCTTAGGTCACTCTCCAAAGGCAATATAAAAAAAGTAAAAATAAATAAGTGGGACATAATCAAACATAAGCTTTTGCACAGCAAAGGGAACCATAAGCAAAATGAAAAGACAATCTATGGATTAGAAGAAAATATTAGAAACAATGTAACTGAGAAGGGCTTAATCTCCAAACATCAGCTCATATAATTCAATAACAATAACAACAATGACAATACAAAAAAAACCCAAACAACACAAACAAAATTGAGAAGATCTAAACAGACATTTCTCCAAAGACGACACACAGATGACCAAGAAGCACATGAAAAGATGCTAAGCATCTCTGATTATTAGATAAATGTACATCAAAACTACAATCAGGTATTACCTCATGCTGGTCAGAATTGCCATCATAAAAGTCTACAAATAATAAAATGCTGGAGAGGGTGCGGAAAAAAGGGTCACCTCCTATACCACTAATGGGAATGTAAATTGGTACAGCCACTATGGAGGACACTATGGAGGTAACACAAATAGTTACGTATTATCCAGCAATTCCACTTCTGGGTACATATCTGGAGAAAACTCTAATTTGAAAATATGTTTTCATTTCAATATTCATAGCAGCACTATTTACAATAGCCAAGACATGGAAGCAACCTAAATGTCCATCGACAGAGGAATAGACCAGAAAGTGTGGTACACATATGCAATGGGACATTACTAAGCCATAAAATGAATAGATTATTGCTACGTGTAGCAACATGGATGGACCTAGAGACTATCACACTAAGTCAGAGAAAGACAAATATTATATACTGCTGCTGCTAAGTCACTTAAGTCGTGTCTGACTCTGTGCGACCCCAGAGACTGCTAAACGTAAGTTTGTTTTCTATGTTTGTGAGTCTGTTTCAGTTTTGTAAATAAGTTCATTCATAACAGAAATGAGTGGGAAAAGACTAAATTAGGAGTATGGGTTTAAAAGATAAATATCATTATGTTTAGAATATATAAAAACTATTGGAGAAGGCAATGGCACCCCACTCCAGTACTCTTGCCTGGAAAATCCCATGGATGGAGGAGCCTGGTGGGCTGCAGCCCAAGGGGTCGCTGAGAGTTGGACTTAACTCAGTAACTTCACTTTCACTTTTCACTCTCATGCATTGGAGAAGGAAATGGCAGCCCACTCCTGTATTCTTGCCTGGAGAATCCCAGGGATGGCCGTCTATGGGGTCGCACAGGGTCGGACACGACTGAAGCGACTTAGCAGCAGCAGCAGCAGCAGGACTTACCATCATATGTTTAGAATATATAAAAACTATTGGAGAAGGCAATGGCACCCCACTCCAGTACTCTTGCCTGGAAAATCCCATGGATGGAGGAGCCTGGTGGGCTGCAGCCCATGGGGTCGCTGAGAGTTGGACTTAACTCAGTAACTTCACTTTCACTTTTCACTCTCATGCATTGGAGAAGGAAATGGCAGCCCACTCCTGTATTCTTGCCTGGAGAATCCCAGGGATGGCCGTCTATGGGGTCGCACAGGGTCGGACACGACTGAAGTGACTTAGCAGCAGCAGCAGCAGCAGCAGCAGCAGGGCTTACTATCTAGCACAGAGAACAATATTCAACATCTTGTAATAACCTATAATGGAAAAGAATCCAAAAAACAATATATATGTTTAACTGAATCACTCTGCTGTACACCTGGAACTAATACACTATTGTAAATCAACTGTAGTCCAGTAAAAGAAAAAATCTTTCTACCTTTATGAAGTACTAGAAAAAGCTGAAGTTAACTAGAATTTCTGCCTAGTTCCTCTTATATTGTAGTTCTATGGATTATTAATGAATAATAATACATCTGAATTACAATCACTGGTCTTGTTGAAATTTGGCATGATAAAATGGCTTGTTTCTGCTCCATCAAGTTTTCTTCAGGGCTCAACAGAATAAAGTATGTTGATGAGTGGCCATCATTAGTGGTGGCAATGATTTATGACAAAAAAAGATGGCTAATACTTAGGAAAGAGGAAAATTAATCCCTCTAAGAGTCCCTTAGACTGCAAAGAGATCAAACAAATCAATCCTAAAGGAAACCAACACTGAATATTCATTGGAAAGACTGATGCCGAAGCTCTAATACTTTGGCGACCTGATGCTAAANAGGAGATCAGCCCTGGGATTTCTTTGGAAGGAATGATGCTAAAACTGAAGCTCCAGTACTTTGGCCACCTTATACAAAGAGTTGACTCATTGGAAAAGACTTTGATGCTGGGAGGGATTAGGGGCAAGAGGAGAAGGGGCCTAGAGGATGAGATGGCTGAATGGCGTCACCTACTCGATGGACGTGAGTTTGGGTAAACTACGGGAGTTGGTGATAGACAGGGAGGCATGGCATGCTGCAGTTCATGGGGTCGCAAACAGTTTGACAGGACTGTGCGATTGAACTTAACTGGACTGAACAGGGAAGTGATGCTGGGAGAAAATAAGAAAGATTTTCTTAGAAGCGTTACTCCCAATCTGAACTTTTAGAGGTTTCACTTTTATTTTAAATGTTTCACAGCACAGATTGTATATGAAATCTATTTGCAGGTGAAATTTTTTAATTCCCAAACTGTGAGAGGAGGCTTCAAATGCTAATAAATTATATTATTGTCAATAAGCATTAGAAAGATTGGAGGTCAGAGAAAGTATGATTTTTAAATACATTTAAAATTTTCTCATTGTCTATGTTTTCAGAATTCATTGTTTTTTAAGAGTTCCTTGTTACAAAATTTTTCTCAAGAAGAAAATTAAAGATTTCTAAAACCCTGTCAACTTTTAAATTAGGAATTTCAAATTACTTCCAGGAAAGCTGATATACACAATTTGAAGTCTGAAATAATGAATTTATAAATATTTTTCTTGGTAAATTTGATATAGTTCAGTTTAGCAAATATGCTACCTATTTTTTCAATTACAGTTTTATTTCTTGTACCTGACACTGATTTTTTGAAAATTTTGTGTGCATGTATGTGTAAAATTAAGCTACTTCTCTATTCTTTTCATGTTGTTTTTATATATAGTTTCATATTTCCAGATTATTACCCATTCCTATTTTGCATGTGAAACAAGATGACTAAGGGCTGTTTCAGTGATTTTTCTAAGCAACTAAATATGCTGTAATGAGTTCAGTTTAGCAAATATGCTACCTATTTTTTCAATTACAGTTTTATTTCTTGTACCTGACACTGATTTTTTGAAAATTTTGTGTGCATGTATGTGTAAAATTAAGCTACTTCTCTATTCTTTTCATGTTGTTTTTATATATAGTTTCATATTTCCAGATTATTACCCATTCCTATTTTGCATGTGAAACAAGATGACTAAGGGCTGTTTCAGTGATTTTTCTAAGCAACTAAATATGCTGTAATGAGGCATTTGGAACCTCAATGTACATGATACAAAACTTACGATGCACTTATGCCTTTCTTATCTGAGCTTCCTTTAGATGTTAATCTTTGGACCACATATTTTACAATGAGATGAGTATATTATTATTTTCAGTTTATATTAATTACTGGATATTTCAAGAAAACAATGATACTGAATTAAGGGGAAATATGTACATGGTTTACATATAAAAATAATTTTTTAAAATTATAGTAAAAATAAGAAA
The DNA here is from genome assembly GCA_006408695.1 of Aepyceros melampus. Classification (NCBI taxonomy): domain Eukaryota; kingdom Metazoa; phylum Chordata; class Mammalia; order Artiodactyla; family Bovidae; genus Aepyceros; species Aepyceros melampus. The sequence goes on along the minus strand of SJXQ01005931.1, from coordinate 151,510 downwards.
ATTTCCCACCTTATTCCTTTTTAGGGTATAGTTCAGTAGTGTTATGTATATTCACATTGTTATGAAACAGAGCCTTGGCACTTTATAAATCTGAAACTATATCCAATATACAACTCTCCCCACCTTACTTTTTCACCTTAGCCTCTAGGAACCACCATTCTACTTCCTGCTTCTATAAACCTGACCACTTTAGATACCTCAGGTAAATGGAATCATACACTATCATTTTGTGACTGGCTTATTTCACTTAATATAATGTCTCCAGGTTCAATCTGTTGTAGCATGTGACAGGTTTTTCCTTTTTGTCTGAATAATATTCCATTCTGTGTATATAGCACATTGCTTATTNCTCCAGGCAAGAACACTGGAGTGGGTTGCTCTTACCTTCTCCAACGCATGAAAGTGAAAATGAAGTCGCTCAGTTGTGTCTGAATCCTAGCAACCCCACGGACTGTAGCCAACCAGGATCCACTGTCCATGGGATTAGACAAGCAAGAGTACTGGAGTGGGGTGACAATGCCTTCTCCGACGAGGTCCTTGGGGTGGGCCGTAATCCATTTACTGGTGACCTTATGAAAGTGGGGGATTAAGAGACACATAGATGACTGGAGAGGGTGCCGTGTAGACGTGGAGATGGCTGTCTAAAACCTAGGAGAGACCTGGAACACAGGCTTCCCTCAGGGCTCTCAGAGCAACCATACATGCTGACACCATGACAGCAAATTCTAGGCTCCACTGTGAGAGAATAAATGTGTGTTGTTGATACCCGGGCCTGTGCTTCTTTGTTATGGTGGCCCTGGGCCTGGAAGACTTACAAGAAGGCGATGGAGGTGCTGGGCTGAGAGAGGCTGTTGCCTCAGCAAGGAGGCTGGCCAGGCTGTGAGCCACAAGACCCATGGGACAGGCCAGGGCAGGGAGATACCTCCCACTTCGCTTCGGATCGAGGGGCCTGCAGAGGGCTCAGTGCCCAGACGGCCTTCATTCCCTCCTGAAGGCCCCAGTCTGTGTGCCAGGCAGCCTAGGCCCCTCCTGTCAACAACTGTGCCAAGCTGTTTGGGTCTTTAGGGACGGGCCCCACCATCCACCCCGGGACGCTGAACCCCAGCCTGCCTCTCTGGCCCTCTGGAATGCTTGTCACCCTGTCCTGCTTCTGTGAAATCCAATCAACCCACATTGCTGGGGACCTCACATCAGCCCTGAGACCACCCTTGATCACCGTGCCCCAAGTCCTGGGTGACATCACTGGTCACACATAGCTGATGCTCCCCGGTCGGCCCCTGTGTACCTTCTTTCCGGTCAGCACACTGGAGCCAGAACTGCCCACTTTCAGGGGGACACCCTCGTGCATCTGAAACCCCTCTCCGCTCCTCCACACCTGAGCCTCTGCTGTCCTCTCGGGAACTGCTTGGAATCCCTCAGTTCATTATGGCAGGAAGACTGTGGACTGGTCCCCTCTCAGTCTCGGGTCACTGCCTCCTCAACGTTCTGGGTGATGAGTGGGTGGAACCTGGGCCACCTATTGACCGGCCCCCACCCCAGCTCATCACAGAATTCAGGATCTAAATCAGTGCCGGATTCTCTCCTTTTGCGGAGAAGGCGATGGCACCCCTCTCCAATACTCTTGCCTGGAAAATCCCATGGACGGAGGATCCTGGGAGGCTGCAGTCCATGGGGTCGCAGAGTAGGACACGACTGAGCGACTTCACTTTCATTTTCCAGTTGCATGGACTGAAGAAGGAAATGGCAACCATTCTTGCCTGGAGAATCCCAGGCATGGGGGAGCCTGGTGGGCTGCCGTCTATGGGTCGCACAGAGTCGGACACGACTGAAGCGACTTAACGCAGTAGCAGGGTCCCTAAGGTGGGGGGTTAGCGCGGGGCACGCGCAGCGCGGCTCACCCGCCCCCGCCCCGCCCGCAGGCCCGCAGTTCTGGTCGTTCCAGGACCGGCTGCTAGAGGGCGCCGCGCGACGACTCACCGAGCTGG
>SJXQ01005931.1:135204-145950 GCA_006408695.1 Aepyceros melampus | reverse complement strand
CATATTGAAAAGCAGAGACATTACTCTGCCAACAATGGTCCGTCTGTCTAGTCAAAGCTATGGTTTTTCTAGTAGTCATGTATAGATGTGAGAGTTGGACTGTGAAGAGGGCTAAAGAATTGATGCTTTTGAACTGTGGTGTTGGAGAAGACTCTTGAGAGTCCCTTGGACTGCAAGGAGATCCAACCAGTCCATTCTAAAGGAGATCAGCCCTGGGTGTTCTTTGCAAGGACTGATGCTAAAACCGAAACTCCAGTACTTTGGCCACCTAATGCAAAGAGTTGACTCATTGGAAAAGACTTTGATGCTGGGAGGGATTAGGGGCAAGAGGAGAAGGGGCCAAGAGGATGAGATGGCTGGATGGCGTCACCTACTCGATGGACGTGAGTTTGGGTAAACTACGGGAGTTGGTGATAGACAGGGAGGCGTGGCATGCTGCAGTTCATGGGGTCGCAAACAGTTTGACACGACTGTGCGACTGAACTTAACTGGACTGAACAGGGAAGTGATGCTGGGAGAAAATAAGAAAGATTTTCTTAGAAGCATTACTCCCAATCTGAATTTTTAGAGGTTTCACTTTTATCTTTAATGTTTCACAGCACAGATTGTATATGAAGTCTATTTGCAGATGAAATTTTTTAATGCCCAAACTGTGAGAGGAGGCTTCAAATGCTAATAAATTATATTATTGTCAATAAGCATTAGAAAGGTTGGAGGTCAGAGAAAGTATGATTTTTAAATACATTTTAAATTTTCTCATTGTCTATGTTTTCAGAATTCATTGGTTTTTTAAGAGTTCTTTGTTACAAAATTTTTCTCAAGAAGAAAATTAAAGATTTCTAAAACCCTGTCAACTTTTAAATTACAAATTTCAAATTACTTCCAGGAAAGCTGATATACACAATTTGAAGTCTGAAATAATGAATTTATAAATATTTTTCTTGGTAAATTTGATATAGTTCAGTTTAGCAAATATGCTACCTATTTTTTCAATTACAGTTTTATTTCTTGTACCCGACACTGATTTTTTGAAAATTTTGTGTGCATGTATGTGTAAAATTAAGTTACTTCTCTATGCTTTTCATGTTGTTTTTATATGTAGTTTCGTATTTCCAGATTATTACCCATTCCTATTTTGCATGTGAAACAAGATGACTAACGGCTGTTTCAGTGATTTTTCTAAGCAACAAATATGCTGTAATGAGGCATTTGGAACCTCAACGTACATGATACAAAACTTACGATGCACTTATGCCTTTCTTATCTGAGCTTCCTTTAGATGTTAATCTTTGGACCACATATTTTACAATGAGATGAGTATATTATTATTTTCAGTTTATATTAATTACTGGATATTTCAAGAAAACAATGATACTGAATTAAGGGGAAATATGTACATGGTTTACATATAAAAATAATTTTTTAAAATTATAGTAAAAATAAGAAAATTTCCCACCTTATTCCTTTTTAGAGTACAGTTCAGTAGTGTTGTGTATATTCACATTGTTATGAAACAGAGCCCTGGCACTTTATAAATCTGAAACTATATCCAATATACAACTCTCCCTACCTTACTTCTTCACCTTAGCCTCTAGGAACCACCATTCTACTTCCTGCTTCTATAAACCTGACCACTTTAGATATCTCAGGTAAATGGAATCATACACTATCATTTTGTGACTGGCTTATTTCACTTAATATAATGTCTCCAGGTTTAATCTGTTGTAGCATGTGACAGGTTTTTCCTTTTTGTCTGAATAATATTCCATTCTGTGTATATAGCACATTGCTTATTCATTTATCAGTCAACTTTTGAGTTGCTTCTGCCTCTTAGTGATTATGAATAGTGCTACTGTAAACACGGAAATACAAGTATCTCTTCAAGACCCAGAAGACAAAAAAGGCTTTGGCTATCTGCCCAGGAGGGGGTTCGCCACATCACATGTAGCTCTTGTTTTAAGTTTTTGAAGAACTCCCACACTATTCTCCACAGAAGTTGCACTATTTTACAATTATTACTGATAGTACAAAAGGTTCCAATTTCTCCACCTCCTTGCCAACAACTGTTATTCTCTGCTTATTGATAGCAGTTATCAGCCCTGGGTGTTCTTTGGAAGGAATGATGCTAAAGCTGAAACTCCAGTACTTTGGCCTCCTCATGCGAAGAGTTGACTCATTGGAAAAGACTCTGATGCTGGGAGGGATTGGGGCAGGAGGAGAAGGGGTCGACCGAGGATGAGATGGCTAGATGGCATCACCGACTCGACGGACGTGAGTCTGAGTGAACTCCGGGAGTTGGTGATGGACAGGGAAACCTGGTGTGCTGCAATTCATGGGGTCGCAAAGAGTCGGACACGACTGAGCGAATGAACTGAACTGAATCATCCTAATGGGTATGAAGTGGGATCTTATTATGGTTTTGATTTGCATCTCTCTGATGATTGGTGATGTTGAGCATATTTTCATATCTTTGCTGACCATTAGTGTATCATCTTTGGAGAAATGTCTGCAGACACTTTAATCACATTTAATACAATTTTTTTTCTTGAGTTGTAGTTCTTATATATTCTGGATATTTAGTACCTCTCAAATATACAATTCACAAGTATTTTATCTCATTCCATTGGTTGCTTTTTCTACCTATTGTATCCTATGAATGTTTTTAAGTTTCATATAGTCCCATTTATCTATGTTTGTTTTTGGTGTCATATCCAAAAAAAATCATTTACAAGTCCAATGTTACAAAGCTTATCCTATATTCTTTCTCCTAGGAGTTTTATAGTTTTGGCTGTAACATTTAGGTTTCATTTCCTCATTTAATTTTCAATTATTTTTTGTATATAAGAGATGGATCCATCTTCATTCTTTTGCATGTGGAGGTCCAGTTTTCTACAAGAGTTTTTTGAAGAGACTGTCCTTTCCCTATGATGCGATCTTCACACCAGTGTTGAAGGGATAATATATTGTTGCTGTTTTGTGTTAGTCACTCAGTCATATCTGACTGTCTGCAACCCCATGGACTGTAGCACACCAGGCTCCTCTGTCCATGGGATTCCCCAGGCAAGAATCCTGGAGTGAGTTGCCATGACCTTATCCAGGGGATGATGTAACATAACCTATGAGTTTATTTCTGAGCTCTCTGTTATATTACTTTGATCTGTTTGCCTGTCTTTATGCCAGTACCATACTATTTTCGTTACTGTTGTTTTGTAGGCTTCTTTTAAAATCAGGAGCAGGGGTCCTTCAATTTTTTTTTCTTTTTAAAAATTATTAAGGCTATTTTGGTCTCTTGAGATTCCATATGAATTTCAAGATGAGATTTACTATTTCCCATTTCTGCAAAAATTGCCACTGGGAATTTGATAGGGGTTGAATTCAATCTGTAGATCACCTTGGGTACAACCAAATTACATCTTCCAATTTATGAAAAAGCAGTGTCTTCTTTCAGTAATTTTTTCACTTCAGTATACAAGTTTTTTACCTCCTTGGTCATATTTATTCCTAAGCATTTTATGCTTTCTCATGTTATTGTAAATAAAATTATTTTCTTAATTTTCCTTTCAGACTGTTCATTATTAGTGTATAGCAGTTCAACTGACTTGTGTGTTAATTTTGTGTTCTGCAACTTTGTTGAATTCATTATTTCTAGTAGGTTTTTTTTTTTTTTGCCAGCTCATTAGGGATTCCTACATGTAAGATCAAGCTATCTATGAAAAAAATAATTTTATTTCTTAAAAACAGTATTTTTAAAAATAAAGTTCAAAATTTTATGAATTTTACACTCATTGCCTTCTTTAACATAATTGAGATGGCCCTAATAGGTCTAAGAAATAAAAGAAAAACATACTTGGAAATATAAGACCTCACTCATACTGGGTAGCTAATCTATATAATTGGTTTCCAGTTTCAAATATTTTATATAGGCATTAATCTCCTAATCTATTAACTACTTTAATTATAGTTACTGCAATTGCTTAATCTAGTATGCAAAATAATATTTCAGTGTGTGCTTAATAGTTACTGACAATTTTAATCAAAATTCCTGAAGTTCTCAATTTTCAGAGAAGTAAAAAGAAAGTTCGAACATTAATCTTGACAAAGTTGAGAGCCACTATATACGTACCTTTCATATATTAATATAAATTGTCAATTCTATAAACCCTGTATTCGTGAGAATAGTCCTTTATTATCCCTACTCCTATGGTCTAAATTATATATTGATAATTTGACTTATACATGTGATATAACTTTATTATATACCAGTACATGAATGAAGAATGGATCAATATACTATCATATGAAACAAAAATAAGGCATTTATCTATGACTAGAACGTTACTTTTCTTTCCCAAACCATACAATTTTTCAAATATTTGACCAGTTGTTTTAATTATCTGGGTTATAATTAAATCAATATTAATGGAGGTTAGGCAAGAGTGATAAGATTCCTTCACTACAGAATAATGTAAGATTATTCAATCTCACTGATAATTCTTGCCTGGGAAATCTCATGGACCGAGGAGCTGGGCAGGCTATTAATCCACGGGGTCGCAAAGAGTTGGACATGACTGAGTGACTGAGCAAACATACACAAACGATCTTCACAATCGATGACTGAAGCGCTATTATATTCAAAGTGTTGGTGATACTATAGGAGGCTGAAAACTATGTATGTTGGGGTTCCCTGGTGGTCTAGTGGTTAAGAGTCTACCTGCCAATGAAGGGGACATGGGTTCAATCTCTGGTCTGAGAAGATCCCACATGCTGCAGGACAACTAAGCCCACGCGCCACAGCTACTGAGCCCTCACTCTAGGACCTGTGAGCTACGGCTACTACGTCCATGCATCAAAACTATTGAAATACAAGTGCCCTAGAGCCTGTGCTCTGCAGTAAGAGAAGCCATCACAATAAAAAGCCCATGTACCACAGCTAAAGAGAGACTGTGAGCAGCAAGGAAGATGCAATGCAGTCATAAATATTTTGTTTTAAAGCCATATGTTGAAAGCTTTAAAAACCACATTTATTGGAATAAAGCATAGATTCCAAAAAAAGGTCATTGTATGTTTTCTAGCATATAGTAGTATTATGATTCATACCAGTGTATTCCTGGGATGCCTTTAAAATATAATTTTTTTTTTTTTTTTTTCGGCTGTACCAGTGGCATGGCATGAAAGATCTTAGTTTCCCAGCCAGGGACCATACCAGTGTCTCATGAAATGGAAGTGTGGAGTCTTCACCACTGGACCACCAGGAAAGTCCCCAAATAAAGATTTCCGGAAATATATTTACTAATGGTTTCATCTACTTACACAGATCTGAAAACAGCTGAAAACCAGAATAACGGAATTCAGACCAATTTTCTACAAAATGAAGAATTTTAGATATGCTTACATTCATCATTTCTTTCTACCGAGGACTGACCTTACCCCAGATATTTAATTTGGATTTCATAGCCCTAAATTTTTGTTCAGTAACATATGTCAAAGCATCAGTCTTAATGATGACTTCAAATTAAAAACAAATATGATGGTGCTGAGGCCCCAAGAAATCAAACATTAGTAATAAGTGGATCCTGTCTAAATTTATATGAATTTTGACATTTATACAATAACTGAATATTCCTATGTATATATATTTGAAGATGTTATTTTTCATTTCATATTTAAATTTGGAATTAGGCAGATAAATTTGTTCTTTCATTATGTGTCATAGTATATTTTAGCAGGAGTCATTGTTCTTATGATTTTCATATAGTATACTCCACAGACTGAAAGAGGAGCACGGCATGAGCAATCAGTCATCTACTCTCTAGCTTCATTTTAGTAAAACTTTAATGCTTAACAGAGGATAAGATTATTAGACAGTATCACTGACTCAGTGGACGTGAATCTGAGCAAACTCCAGGAGATAGAGGAGGACAGGGAAGCATGGCATGCTGCAGTCTATGCGGTCACAAAGAGTTGGACAAAACTTAGCAACTGAACGACAATGCTTAACACAGACTCTGTAGTGTTTAATAATACATTTATACATTCATTCATAAATCCAGTATTCCTATGACAAGCATATTGAATACTCATAATATGCCAGGAGTTATGCAAGTTTCTTGATTTGAAGACATACACAATAATTTAACCCCTACCTTCAAAGAGTTTATAGTCTAGTAACAGAGAAAGAGATACTTGGTAGAAAGGTTTGATGAAAGTTTTTATTAATCTTATGGTGGAAATTAATCCAGCACATAGTAGAAGAACAAAGGGGGTACCAGCGATATTCAATGGAGGGATGGTAGGTAAAAGACCCTGCAGTATCTTCCTCAGGACAGAGAAAAAATACACTGCAGGGTATTCTCAGCAGCATCTCTGCAACAGACCTAATTACTAGTTTACAGGATTCACTTTTTTTTTTTTTCATGCCCTTCAGTGTTAGCTGGTAGCATAAAACCAGAACTCAATTTGGTAAAAGCAATTATATGCAACAGTCAAATGGTGTAATACAAATTCAATGCTTTTTAATGGTCTAGCCTGATCCAAGGATAAAGTGGAGTTTATCAAATGGGACAGATGAGCTGAGTATTGTTGTATATCACAAGAGTTAGAGCAAATTCTATCTCATGCGGAACATCCTCCCAATGGTAGGGGATGTCTTGTCATCAATGATTATCATCATCTATGCTTTGTCTGTGTGGAACATGAAAGCTTCAGTTTATAATTAAAACTCTTATCTCCTAGGTTCCCACTCATCCATACTCTGGGAAATATAAACATTTCTAGCATTTTGTCTGCTTTCAATAATATATATATATATATAAATACTATCTTGGTTAGGAAAATCCTATACAATCTCATTATAGTACGGTGCCAGGGAGGACTCCCCCTCATAAAATTCCTAAGCCTTTAAAAGATCCAATTGGTAGTGCACAGACAGAAATGCCTAAGACCAAGGAACAGTGTCAAAAAATCAACTCTGAATTCATTCTAAGTGAACTATAGCTATAAATCTTAGTATAATGAAAGTGTTGAAAAGAAAAATATTATTGTAGCTTTAACAAGCTTATCTGTTTACTCACTTTAATCAGTGTATCACTGCCAAGCATTGTACCAAGTGCCATGAATTTTGGTACAAATTGGAAGACACTGAGCTCACACTGTATTGGGTGGAACAGTCAATACTACACAAATCAACAAAAATAAACATGATCTTCATGATGACCACGGGAGAAACGCTGACTAAAATTACAGCAAGTAGAGCGTATATTCAAATATCTGTGGAAGTGTTAACTGATCACTTGAATAAAGATTCCCAAGTTTCTAGCTTTTGTTCATTTTACGTTAAGCCTAATTTTGTTCAGGCCAAAAAACCTGCAGGTCACCGGTAACTTACATGACTGAAAAAAGACTTTCATTATCTCTTTTAGCATGACAGGGGGAAAACATCAGCTGAAAGTGTTTTCTTTGATGTTGCTTCAGGCCAAACAGGCACTAATAGGTAATAAATAAAACTTTACATGAGTTTATGAAATGAACTCATTGAAAGATGACTACATTCCACTCTAGAACTTGTTTCCTAGGTAGTCTGCAAAGCAGAATTTTGGATTTTAAAAGATTATCATTCTGAAATTGCGTCAAGTGGTATTAGTAATGTAGCTTATTACAATTAAAGTAAGATATGAATTCATTTTTATTTTTATCTCATCTCTTTCTTAGTGATTCTTCAGTGAACACAATTGTTAAGTTTTATTGCACAAAGTGATATATCTACCAGTGTTTCAGTACCAATATGCATTTTTTTTCATTTTCAAAGTTGATTTTACACAGATTCTCTAACTTAAAAAATAAATATATAATTTCTCTTTTGTATGTGAATTTTACCAACATGAGTAGGACCTGTTTCCTGATTTATTACGTATGAGCCCATTTTGTTCTTCTACTACCCACACAGGAGCAATTTCTGTGCTTCATAATTGAGCAGTAAGACATTGACAGTAAGTGCCTTCCTCTATCTCCATGGAATATTTACAGGAGTAAAGGCTGAAGTACAAGTGATTTCAATCATCAAAGTAGTGTGATAATCTCAAACAAAAAAAACACTTGTAGTCTCCTAATGATATGAAAAATTCAAATAATAAAAATGGAATCATCTGCAACTAGTGGATCCATTCAGTGGGTATTAATTTGGGGATGCTGTTTCTCGGCAGCAAACCAGAAAATTCCATTTGTGTCAAGAGTCCTGAAGCTATTCCACAATAAGTTAGTTATTTCTCTATTGACATGCTCAAAGAAAATGGCTTAGTTCTGCAATTTGCTTGATAGTAAGACTATGCAAATATATCCCAGGAGGACCAGTAATTTTGAATAAAGAAAGAAATCTCGTTGATTATTTGCTTGTTTCCAGAATCGGAAGCTGGAGAATGAGCCTCAGTCTCTGATAGAAAACACTCCATTTAAATCTTTCTTCTACTTATTCCTGAGGTAACCATGGGAGAAGGAGAGGTAGGACAAATTGAGAAAGCAGCATTGAGATATATATACTATCATGTGTAAAACAGATAACTGGCTGGAAGCTGCTCCCTATTACAGGGAGCCCAGCCTGGTGCTCTGTGATGATCTAGAAGAACGGGACAGGGGATGGAGTCCAAGAGGGAGGGTATCTATGTGTGTGCATATATATATGTATATATGACTGATTGACATTGCTGTACAACAGAGACTGGCACAAAATTGTAAAGTAACTATCCTCCAATAAAAAAAGAACTTAATCATCATTACATAGTTGGCACTAATTAAAATGCTACTAAATCGATGAGAAGTTTGAGGCCCTGAGTCAGCTGGCTCCTTCAGGAAAGGCCAAGGATAACATTCTTCTTTTTATGAACACAAAAAACATGTATAATGCAGACAAAGAATATCAAACACATCACTTTTACTGAGGAAACTAAGATATAAGGCAAGTTTCCCTTTAGCATTTGCAGAGCTTTGGATAAAAATGTAAATATAGAACTTTATTAAAAAAAGAACTTAATCATCATTACATAGTTGGCACTAATTAAAATGCTACTAAATCGATGAGAAGTTTGAGGCCCTGAGTCAGCTGGCTCCTTCAGGAAAGGCCAAGGATAACATTCTTCTTTTTATGAACACAAAAAACATGTATAATGCAGACAAAGAATATCAAACACATCACTTTTACTGAGGAAACTAAGATATAAGGCAAGTTTCCCTTTAGCATTTGCAGAGCTTTGGATAAAAATGTAAATATAGAACTTTATATACCTAAAGCTTTAAGAGTTATGAATGAAGCCACAGATTTTAAGTAAAGCATGTTTTATCCTTCTTTCTGGACAATATATAACTGTCAAAATAATCTTTTAGCATCTATAGTTTTAAGATNTTTTTTTAATTTCATGGCTGCAGTCACCATCTGCTAAAACTCAAATATTTTAAATAATTACAAATATTATTAGCTACAAATTTATAACAATGGCATTGGCTTTCTTGGGACTCTATCTGCAAATACAGAAGTATACTCTGTATGTGTGAATGTGCCATATATTACATTTAGTTTAAATTGCTTATGGGAGTCATGACCTCAATTGTGCCTATAATGATGACACGTGTTGGAACAATTTGTAGACTGAGTATAACGTATTCTGAATTAAAGATGAAATATCTTGACAGAGCAAAGCATATATCAAATTTGATCTTACATACACTCACAGACACAAAATATATCAATGAAATAATATTAAGGCAATTTGATTACTTTTATCAAGATGCATGATAAAATTTATAGAAATGATCAATGATTGTTAACAGTAAATTATAGTTTCTGTAAACTGTAAATGTGCTCATTTTTTCATACCTAATATTTGTTTTCTTTAATAATTTATGATGTAGAAGCTTGTTGTGCTACTTACACTTTATAATGTCCAGTAATCTTGTAGAACTGAGCCCATAACATTCATTGTAAAATGAATTTTCTTTCCTAATCTAGGTATAATTATGTGAATTTTAGATACTTCAAGTTGCTGTTTTCAAAGTGTTTTATCATACTGAAATATTAAAATCTGAGATCTATATAATCAAAAATTTTCTAATTGTCATTCTCAACCAAGTACAAGTTACATGGAAATCTTAATTAAAGCAGGAATTATATATTTTCTGAAACTAAAGAAAATACTCCAGTTTAGTGGCCCTGTGAAACAAAAATATGAATTGTTTTTATTACTCATCAGACAGCACCAGAATACCTACACATGTGTAATAATCATTAAATTTACTTATTTAGAATATTTTACCAAGGTTAATTCATCTTAAGGAAGCAACAGTTAGAACTGGACATGGAACAACAGACTGGTTCCAAATAGGAAAAGGAGTACGCCAAGGCTGTACATTGTCACCCTGCTTATTTAACTTCTATGCAGAGTACATCATGAGAAATGCTGGACTGGAAGAAACACAAGCTGGAATCAAGATTGCTGGGAGAAATATCAATAATCTCAGATATGCAGATGACACCACCCTTATGGCAGAAAGTGAGGAGGAGCTAAAAAGCCTCTTGTTGAAGGTGAAAGAGGAGAGTGGAAAAGTTGGCTTAAAGCTCAACATTCAGAAAACGAAGATCATGGCATCTGGCCCCATCACTTCATGGGAAATAGATGGGGAAACAGTAGAAACAGTGTCAGACTTTGTTTTTTTGGGCTCCAAAATCACTGCAGATGGTGACTGCAGCCATGAAATTAAAAG
>SJXQ01005931.1:82026-134039 GCA_006408695.1 Aepyceros melampus | reverse complement strand
TAACTTTTTAACTAAATTTAATTGTGAAAGTGAAGTCACTCAGTCGTGTCCGACTCTTTGCGACCCCGTGGACTGTAGCCTATCAGGCTTCTCCGTCCATGGGATTATCCAGGCAACAGTGCTGGAGTGGATTGCCATTTCCTTCTCCAGGGGATCTTCCCTACCCAGGAATCGAACCCAGGTCTCCCGCATTGCAGGCACAGTTCCATTGTTTAGTATTCATTTAGTGACCAATGTAGATACTGGCATCATTCTTTAAACATGTTACACCCAGACCTACATAAATACAAATTTGAAAATAATATATATTAATAATATCAAACATTCCTTAGCCATCATGTACTACTATTGAGAATGTACATTCATTTGTTGTATTGAATACCTTTAAAATAATGAAAGAAATCCAAGAAAAAATGGACACTCAATACTAATAGAAAATGACACTTCCTTGTGGAAGAGGTTACTGCAATCATACTCTGTGAAAGAAGGAATATGACAAGTTCAGTTCAGTTGTTCAGTCGTGCTCAACTCTTTGCGACCCCATGGACTACAGCACAATAGGTTCCCTGTCCATACCAACTCCTGGAGTTTACTCAAACTCATGTCCATTGAGTCAGTGATGCCATCTAGCCATCTCATCCTCTGTCATCCCCATCTCCTCCCACCTTCAATGCTTCCCAGTATCAGGGTCTTTTCCAGTGAGTCAGTTCTTCACACCAGGTAGCTAAAGTATTGGCGTTTCAGCTTCAACATCAGTCCTCCCAATGAATATTCAGGACTGATTTCCTTTAGAATGGACTGGTTGGATCTCCATGTGGTCCAAGGGATTCTCAAGAGTCTTCTCCAGCACCACAGTTCAAAAGCATCAATTTTTCAGTGCTCAGCTTTGTTTACAGTCCAACTCTCACATCCATACATGACCACTGGAAAAACCATAGCCTTGACTAGACAGACCTTTGCTGGCAAAGTAAAGTCTCTGCTTTTTAATCTGCTGTCTAGGTTGGACATAGCTTTTCTTGCAAGGAGCAAGTATCTTTTAATTTCATGGCTGCAGTCACTATCTGCAGTGATTTTGGAGCTCCAAAACATAAGGTCTCTCATTTTTGCCATTGTTTCCCCATTTATTTGTCATGAAGTAATGGGGCCAGATGTACTGATCTGTTTTCTGAATGTTGAGTTTTAAGCCAACTTTTTCATTCTCTCTCACTTTCATCAAGAGGCTCTTCCTTTAGTTCTTTGTTTTATAAGGGTGGTGTCATCTGCATATCAGAGGTTCTTGATATTTCTCCCAGCAATCTTCATTCCAGCTTGTGCTTCATCCAGCCCAGCATTTGTCATGAGGTACTCTGCATATAAGTTAAATAAGCAGGGTGACAGTATACAGCCTTGATGTACTCCTTTCCCTATTTGGAATCAGTCTGTTGTTCCATGTCCAGTTCTGTTGCTTCCTGACCTGTACACAGATTTCTCAGGACACAGGTCAGGTGGTCTGGTATTCCTGTCTCTAAGAATTTTCCAGTTTGTGTGATCCACACAGTCAAAGGCTTTGGCATAGTCAACAACGCAGAAGTAGGTGTTTTTCTGGAACTCTTGCTTTTTCCATGATCCAGTGGATGTTGGCAATTAGATCCCTGGTTCCTCTGCCTTTTCTAAAACCAGCTTGAACTTTGGGAGTTCACGGTTCACATACTATCGAAGCCTGGCTTGGCGAATTTTGAGCATTACTTTGCTAGTGTGTGAGATGAGTGCAATTGTGCAATAGTTTAGACATTCTTTGGCAATGCCCTTCTTTGGGATTGTAATGAAAACCGACCTTTTCCAGTCCTTTGGCAGCTGCTGAGTTTTCCAAATTTGCTGGCATATTCAGTGCAACACTTTCACAACATCTTTTAAGATTTGAAATAGCTCAACTGGAATTCCATCACCTCCACTAGCTTTCTTTGTAGTGATACTTCCTAAGGCCCACTTGACTTTGCATTCCATGAGTTCTGGCTCTAGGTGAGTGATTACATCATCACTGTTATCTGGGCCATGAAGATCTTTTTTGTACAGTTCTTCTGTGTATTCTTGCCACCTCTTCTTTATATCTTCTGCTTCTATTAGGTCCATGCCATGTCTGTCCTTTATTGTGCCCATCTTTGCATGAAATGTTCCCTTGGTATCTCTAATTTTCTTGAAGTGATCTCTAGTCTTTCTCATTCTATTATTTTCTTCTGCATTGATCACTGAGGAAGGCTTTCTTATCTCTCCTTGCTACGACAATTTAGTCTGTCTTATCCATGCACTTACCCATTCACGTTCTCCCTAGGCCCTAAAGCGGTGTCCACCTCCAATTCTGCAGAGGCACAGCTGGCTCATCTTCACCTCATTTGCATGTCTGACTTGTAATTTAAGACACAGGACAGGAGATGCACTGAAATATTTCTGGGTTTCTCTGAGGCATTTAAATACCTCTGATATAGTAGACCAAGCAGGGTCTAAAACAAAAACTTCTCAGGAAAGGGATTTAATTTATCACAGCCTATTAGCATTATAGTTACCTGGGCAATAACTTTTTTTTTTTTTTATCTCTCCTTGCTACGACAATTTAGTCTGTCTTATCCATGCACTTACCCATTCACGTTCTCCCTAGGCCCTAAAGCGGTGTCCACCTCCAATTCTGCAGAGGCACAGCTGGCTCATCTTCACCTCATTTGCATGTCTGACTTGTAATTTAAGACACAGGACAGGAGATGCACTGAAATATTTCTGGGTTTCTCTGAGGCATTTAAATACCTCTGATATAGTAGACCAAGCAGGGTCTAAAACAAAAACTTCTCAGGAAAGGGATTTAATTTATCACAGCCTATTAGCATTATAGTTACCTGGGCAATAACTTTTTTTTTTTTTTAAATACTGTGACGTTTAATCTCCAGTGTAAAGCTTATATAAAGATATTTTAGTAAACCTTACTAATCTTATCACTCACAGAAAGCATGAGATAAGAATCACAATAAACCTCACAGTGACTCTGTGTAAAAGTAGGCTAAAACTGTATTTTGTGACTCAGGAAAAATCAAAGTATTATGGTAATTAAAATTAGCATTTCATCTATTATTGGTGTTACACAGTATTAACAAAAAAGATAAAACAAAAAAGAATTATGGGAGGAAAGGCCAATGAGCTGCAGAGTCAAGAAACCTTGATTTTATTTCAGATTTATAACTGACTACTTAAATGCTCTAGTTTTCTAAGGCAAAACAAATAAGAGAACATGAAATTTATGATTTTTTAAAAGCACTATAAGCCTATGAATGTTTTATAGTTTATGGATAGCAAGTTTAACAAGTAAATGTAAAAAAGAAACACTACCGACATTACTGACAAACGTATCGGCAGAGATTTTTCTCTTCAAAAAAACAAAAAACCCAAAGACGTGCTGTGCGTCTTCTTCCAGAAGTGTGGCTTCCCGAATGGGGTCCCCACATAGTGCATCATGAACACTATGTGAGAAATTTTTAGAAAAGTAAATTCTCAAGTTTGACAACACTGCTCCAGAACCACTGCAGAATCTTCTCCAGACTCATTCAGATTTAAAACAAAAACAAAAAAAATTAAAGAAAAAGTGATAGAACTAAAGTGAATGAATTTGGCAGATGTTGAAGTAAAGTTGTGAGTTAAGTTTGGTTTTTTTTTAAAGATATTAAGTACCTTCCTGTTAACAGCAATAACTAATCCTTTAGGTGATTCAAAATACATTTACATTGACCCTCATATCACCAAAAACCAAAATGTGGGAGAGTGAAAGCAAAAGGAAAGCAGAGGCCTGGAGAGCTTAGATTTAAATATAAAAAGAGGACCAGTACTCTTCAACCATTCTGGGGCTTCCTCACTGGTTCAGACAGTAAAGAATCTGCCTGCAATGCAGGAAACCAGGGTTTGATCCTCTGGAGAAGGGACTGGCTATCTACTCCAATATTTTTGCTTGGAGAATTCCATGGACAGAGGAACCTGATGGGCTACACTCCTGGGGGTCACAAAGAGCCGGAAATAACTGATTGACTAACATACTCTTCAACCATTCTAGGAATAGCAGGTAAATAAAGCAGCCAATATTAGCAACATTACTTTTAAAGAAAGCAGTATTTTCAGAGAAATTAATGACTATATTTTCAACAGCAGAACTTTAGGAAATTGTATAAATAAAGTGCAAGAGATAGGTGGTTAATATTCTAAGGCAAGAGGCAGATATCCAGGACATATGACTTCCAAGGAGGAAAGGCTTATTGATCCCTAGACTCGAAGAAAACCACCTGGACTACCCCCTCTTGAATTTCCTCGCTTCAGTTCATCAGTAGTTCACTTGAGAAAAACTAGCTACTGATACTGAAAATCATGGTGTGTCATGTGCAGAATGTGTAGGAAACTCATTTTACCATGTTTTTACTCGTTTTACTAATTGGGAAAAATTGTTTAAAAGCCACAGATACATAAATACCTATCTAGACATGTTATTCATAAATAGATGAATTGGGTGGATCCTACCTATTTTATTTCAGAGTGCATGAAAGAGTAATGTAACAAGGCTTCTTTTTTCTTTCATGCTGCATGCTACATTGGCATCATAGTAGAAGAAAAGATGTAAGAAATGTATTTATGCATTGAACACTAAGAATAGAAAGATATAAAAATAGAGAACTTTTTAAAAACATAAGAATTAAAAATTCTGGAATATATCAGTATGCCAATTATGACACTGATTAGAGCTATGTATTCCAAAACTTAGTGTTATTAAAAACTAGGTAATCTTAAAAACTAATTCAGAAAACAAAAATGAGAAATATAGTATGGAAACATCAGAAGGGAAGCTGTAAATATATATGCATAATTTAGTTTTTAACAAAAAAAGTTAGTAGAGGTAAGCTGCAGAAAGATATTTCTACTTTTTCAAGTATATAAATAATAAATTGATATTATTTCATCATTTCCTTTTATTATCAAAAGTCCTATCAAACCAGATTCATTTATAATAAGCATTTCTCCAGACCCAAATTACTGGTTAAAAGAATTTAATTGTTCATTGATATTTAACTCTGCATCTAAGTATTACGCATTATTTGAAAGTCAGTTAATGATAAGCAAAATGTTTCATACAACCAAGATTCTGCTGCTGCTGCTAAGTCGCTTCAGTCGTGTCTGACTCTGTGCGACCCCATAGACAGCAGCCCACCAGGCTCCCCCGTCCCTGGGATTCTTCATGCAAGAACACTGGAGTGGGTTGCCATGTCCTTCTCCAATGCATGAAAGTGAAAAGTGAAAGTGAAGTTGCTCAGTTGTGTCCGCCTCTTCGCGACCTCATGGACTGCAGCCTACCAGGCTCCTCCATCCATGGGATTTTCCAGGCAAGAGTACTGGAGTGGGGTGCCATTGCCTTCTCCAAACCAAGATTCTAAAGGTTCTATATACATATATTTGGGTTGAAAATAAAGCCTGTTAGTGATGATGCTTTCTGTTTGGTCTTATACAGCTCCATAGTCATCATTTTGTAAAAACAATATTCAAATTCAGAGTAATGATAAATGCTTTGTCATTATCAGGCTTTCTACTATCACCTATGAACACACAGAGGAAGGATTTCAAGTAATTTCTTTTAAACTATAGTTTATCATTGCAATTGTCCTCAAAGTAAAACAGACATAAAAAGATATCAGAGGACTTCGGGTTTCCTGTCTGGCGTGTAAGAAGCTTCGAAGTTGTTACTCTGTTTTAACAAGTAAAACGGTGAACAAACTGAAAAATCAACAACTCTGTTTAGATCTCTAGGAAAAGTGAGGTCATAGCATACTCACTGCACCTCCTCAACCCCCTAAATTGGAGAGACAGAGAGGCAGACACAGAGATCACAACTTACCAAAGCAGAAACATCGGAGTAGAAATCTCTCTGGAAGTCAGTGCCAGGTAGGAAAACTTAAACTGCAACTGACTGTTAGATGCTCAGTGTGTGTGGGCAGCACTTAGAGTGAAAAAATAAAAATCCCTGGAAGATCCAGTCATTGGGAAGACAACACAGTTTTTTGAGTTTTACATCTATAAACTTGACCCAAGTTCTCACAATGAGTATCAGAGAAAAATTCACTCATGCTTCCAGCAGAGGAGAGGAAAAGTAAATAAACGTTTTGAAAAACATCAGAGTTCTCTCTTCTTACCAAGGCTTTTCCTCAGGAGAAACTGTTCAGCTAAAGCCTAACCAGCTGGGATTTCCAGTTCAGTTCAGTTGCTCAGTCATGTCCGACTCTGCGACCCTATGAATCGCAGCACGCCAGGCCTCCCTGTCCATCACCAACTCCCGGAGTTCACTCAGCTTCATATCCATTGAGTCCGTGATGCCATCCAGCCATCTCATCCTCGGTCATCCCCTTCTCCTCCTGCCCCCAATCCCTCCCAGTATCAGAGTCTTTTCCAATGAGTCAACTCCAATGAGGTGGCCAAAATACTGGATTTTCAGCTTTAGCATCATTCCTTCCAAAGAATTATCTTAACGGATGGGAAATGCTCAATTCCAGCCTGCTCTAGCTCTCTTGTCCCATCTAACAGGACAGAGGAGGGGGTAATTAGAATGCTTGTAAAGTTCACAGTCCAGAGGTGTAGGCTGACCAAAAGATTGAAACCTAATGCATAATGGTAATACAAGAAGGATAAGAAAGAGAAAGAAACAAAATACATATTCCAAACAATAATGACTGATAATTTCATCAAATTAATGTAAGACATCAAAATACAGAGCCAGGAAACTCAGAGGACATCATGCATAAATGCCAGAGAAAGATATTTAGGGATATTATTTTACAACACAGAATCAAAGATGAAAAATTCTTGTAGGTAAAAAAAAAAGAAAAAACCTCCTTCGTGTAGAGGAACAAAGATAAAAATTGCATTCAACTTCTTAGAAACCACACAAGCTAGGAGAGTAGGATGAATATCATGATCTAGAGGAAAAACCTGCTAACCTAGAATTATGTACCCTATGAAAACATTCTTTGAAAGTGAAGGAAAAACAAAGATGATTTTAGAAGAAAATGTTTTGCTAGTAGAGTTGTCTTACAAGAGTTGTTAAAGAAAGTTCTGTAGAAAAAAGCAAACTATAGGTTGGAAAATGAGAACTATGTAAAGCAAGGAAGAACAATGAAGAAGCAATAAATGAAGGCAAAAGAAAAATTTATTTTTCTTAATTGGTTTAAGAGTTAAAGGTTAATTCAAAACAATAATAGCTATAATATATTTGACTGTAAAACACTTAATGATTTATTCACTCCTGTATCCTTATGCATAAGTGAAATGAACTGCAGCAGTGGCACAAGAGATAGGTGGCAGAATTGGGGCTGTTTTGTTTGTATAAAGTACTTGTTCTGCCCATGAAGCAGTGTAGTGTCATTTAAAAGTTAATTTCAAGTAGTTGTATGTATAGAGCAAACTCTAGGTCAACAACTAAAAAAGTATAATTGCTATTCTAAGACAGGAGAAAAATGGAATTATCAAATGTTCAATTAAAAAACACCAAAAACTTACAAAAGATAAAGAATGGACAGAAAACAATGGAAAACAAAACAGTAACAAACACAGTAGATTGTAATCCAATGTGTTAATAATTACTGAATATAATGGTCTAAATGCATTAGTTAAAAGGCAGATTTTTAAGAGTGGATCAAAACCCAAAAATTCCAGCTATATGTTGTCTACAAGAAACTCACTTTAAATATAAAGACATCTTGATTTAAAGTAAAGGAACAAGGAATTCCCTGGTGATTCAACAGTTAAGACTCTGTTTTCAATGCATGGGGCATGGGTTCAATCCTTGGTTGGGAAATAAGATCCCACATGCTGAGTGGAATGGACAAAAGAATAAAAAGAAGGAAAGGGATAGAGAAAGATATCCCATGCTAACTAGTCAAATGAATGTAGGAAGAGAATACCTAATTAATTTCAGATGCAGCAAACTTCAGAGTAAGTAAAGTTATCAGGGATAGATAAAGGCAATATATTAATGCAATATGATCAACTCTCCAAAAAAGAATAATTCTTACATGTATGCATGTAACTATACAACAAATTGGGGCAAAAAATGAACTGCAAGAAGAAATAGATGAGTCTACTACTACAGTTAGAGACTTCAATACCTGTCTGTCAGAAACTAACCCGTCTAGTAGACATAGTAAGAGCATAGTTGAATTCAACATCAATCAATTGCATATAACAGACATGTATAGAATACCTGATCCAATAACACCAGAATATACACTCTTCTCAAACTCATCTGGAACATTCACCAAGACAGACTACATTCCAGGCTATCATTTTTTTTTTAATTTTAAGAGTATGAATCATACAATGCCTGCTCTCAAAACACAAGGAAATTATAATTGACCCTTGAACAACATGGGTTTGAGTTGCATAGACCCTCATACCACCTTCAGCACTGACCATCTGCCACTGGTTGAATTTGAGAATGCAGAAAGTGAACTATAAAATTTTACATACACTTAATTTTGAAGTGAGTTGAGACCTCTAACTCCTACTTTGTTTAAGAGTTAATTGTAAACTAGAAAATATTAACAGAAAAATAGCTAGAAAAATACCAGTTTTTGAGATGAAATAAACAATTCTGTTTAGCACATGAATCAAAATAAGAAATTTCAAAATATTTTGAACTAAAAGAAAAAGTTAATCAATTTGTGGGATGCAGTAAAAAGCAGTGCTTACTGGGGAATTTATGATATTAAATGCTTATCTTGGGAAAGGAGAAAGGCCTAAAAAAATCAAACTTTCTACCTAGAAAACTAGAAAAAGAACAGATTAAGAAGATTAAAAAAAAAGCAGAAATCACTGAAATTTAAAAGAAAAAAAATCAACAAAAGCTAAAATCAATACTTTGAAATGATCAATAAAGATATGCCTCTACCCATGCTAAAAAGTAAACAGAAGCTAGAAAAATTACCATCATAAATAAGCAGACAAGACTATAGAACCTATGTACATTGAAAGTGAAAGTAATTCAGTCCTATCTAACTCTTTGCAACCCCATGGGCTGTACAGTCCATGGAATTCTCTATGCCAGAATCCTGGAGTGGGTAGACTTTCCCTTCTTCAGAGGATCTCCCCAATCCAGGGACAGAATCCAGGTCTCCTGCATTGCAGGCAGATTCTTTACCAGCTGAGCTATCAGGGAAGCCCACATTAAAGGAATAGAAAAGGACTTCCCTGGTGGCTCAGAGGTTAAAGCGTCTGCCTCCAATGCAGGAGACCCAGGTTCGATCCCTGGGTCGGGAAGATCCCCTGGAGAAGGAAATGGCAACCCACTCCAGTATTCTTGCCTGGAAAAATCCCATGGACTGAGGAGCCTGGTGGGCTGCAGTCCATGGGGTCACAAAGAGTCGGACACAACTGAGTGACTTTACTTACTATTATACAGCAATTCTGTGCACAAAAATTTGATACATAAATAGACAAATCCCTTGAAGTACTGCTGCTGCTGCTGCTAAGTCGCTTCAGTCGTGTCCGACTCTGCGACCCCATAGACGGCAGCCCATCAGGCTCCACTGTCCCTGGGATTCTTCAGGCAAGAACAGTGGAGTAGGGTGCCATTGCCTTCTCCCCCTTGAAGTACATAATCGGCAAAAACCCACACAAGAACAAACTCTGAATAGACCTATATCCATTAAAGAAATTAAATCAATAATTGATAGCCTTCAAAGTCAGCAAGTACCTGATGGGTTCATAGGTAAATTTTGAGAAATATTTAAGGAAAACATTTCAGGAACACTCTACAACTACTTTAACAAGACAGAAAGAGAAAATACTTTCTCATTCATTCTATGAGGCCCGCAGTGTCCTAATAACAAAACTAATAAAATACAAGAACACTATAGACCAATTTCTCTCATGAACATAGATACAAAACCATCAGTAAAATTTTAGCAAATTGAATTCAGCAAGAAAAATATTAAATGCAACAACAAAGAGGGATTTATCCATGTATGCAAGTTTGGTTCAACACTGAAAAGTCAATTAAAGATATTCATCACAACAACAAGCAAAATAAATCACATGATTATATCAATAGTACTGTAGAAAACTTTTGACAAAATTCACCATCCATTCATGCTAGAAATTCTCAGAAAAACAGAAAGAGGAGAAATTTTAAACTTGATAGTGACTTTCTACAAAACATGCAGCTAAGCATATTCATTGATGAAAAACTAAAAGGCTTTCCCATAAGATTAGAAATAAAGCATGTTCCCTCTCCTAATTCATTTTCAATATAGTAGTTTAAGTCCCATGCCGTAACACAGGAAAAGGGTTCAGGATAAAGGTACAGAGCATGGACAGAAATAAATAAAACTGTCTTTATTCACAGATGACACGACTGACTAGACTATATCTGAAAGAAAAAACAACCTCCTAGAAGAAGCGGTTATAGGGAGGTGCAAGATTCAAGATCAGTATGTAAAAGGTCATCTTTTTTCTATGTACCTGCAATGAACAAGTGGGATTTGAAATTAAAAATACAATACTTCTCCAACACCACAGTTCAAAAGCATCTTCAGTGCTTAGCCCTTTTCATAGTCCAACTCTGACATCCATACATGACCACTGGAAAAACCATAGCCTTGACTAGATGGATCTTTGTTGGCAAAGTAATGTCTCTGCTTTTTAATATGCTGTCTAAGTTGATCATAGCTTTCCTGCGAAGGAGTTCAGTTCAGCCGCTCAGTCGTATCTGACTCTTTGCGACCCCATGAATCGCAGTACGCCAGGCCTCCCTGTCCATCACCAACTCCCGGAGTTCACTCAGACTCATGTCCACCGAGTCTGTGATGCCATCCAGCCATCTCATCCTCTGTTGTCCCCTTCTGCTCCTGCCCCCAATCCCTCCCAGCATCAGGGTCTTTTCCAATGAGTCAACTCTTCGCATGAGGTGGCCAAAGTACTGGAGAGTTCATTAGCACTCAGCCTTCTTTATGGTCTGACTCTCAACATCCATACATGACTACAGGAGAAACCACAGCTTTGACTGGACGGACTGTTGTTGGCAATATAATGTCTCTGCTTTAAAACATGCTGTCTAGGTTGGTCATAGCTTTTCTTCCAAGGAGGAAGTATCTTTAATTTCATGGCTGCAGCCACCATCTGCAGTGATTTTCAAGCCCAAGAAAATAAAGTCTGTCACTATTTCCATTGTTTCCCCCATCTATTTGCCATGACGTGATGGGACCGGATGCCATGATCTTTGTTTTTTGAATGTTGAGTTTTAAGCCGGCTTTTTCTTTCTCCTCTTTCACTTTCACGAAGAGGCTCCTCAGTTCCTCTTCGCTTTCTGCCATAGGGGTGGTGTCATCTGCGTATCTGAGGTGATTGATATTTCTCCCAGCAATCTTGATTCTAGCTTGTGCTTCATTCCAGCTCAACATTTCACCAGATGTACTCTGCATACAGTGTCTGGTCTCTGATGTTTCAGAGTCTGTGAAAACCCTCTTGGTATTAGTTTAGAAGCCCAAGAAAGCACACAAGCAGACACTATGGGTCCCGTGTATGGTACAAACAAACACACACACACAAGCATATGCACACTAGTGCTATTAAAGCTCATTTATTGAATTGTGACACACAGTATTATATTCATTTCAGGTGCAGGACTTAGTAATTCTGCGTTTTTATACATTACTCTGTGATCCCCACGACGTCTAGTTACCTCCTGCTACCATACAGACTTATTATCTCAACTGGCACAATCTTTCCATCTTCAATGTACTTTTCAATGAGTTCACCATACTGTGAATCTGGGTTTTTCCTTTCAACACGGAGAAGTTCTCCTGCAGAAAGGTGTGTGTAGCCATATTTCTCAAGGATGTGGGCGCACTGGGTCCCCTTGCCGGTGCCGGGACCTCCGAGAATGCTCATGACCTGTGGCTTCATGAAGCGATGTGGGAAGAGGAAAAGTGGCCGGCCAGTCAGCAGCGGAAAGCTAAGGCCTAGGACATGCAGCAGCCGGCGGCCGCAGGGGCTAAGCATGCACTGCGGCTGGGTGGGATGCTGAGAGAGCTGACAGCCACCGGGCCGGCGTTGGCGTGGGGCCGGGCGCGGAGAAGGGGGCGGGCCGCCCCGCCGTGGCTGCCAAGGCGTCTCGCCTTGGGACTTTCGATTCATTGCTTTTGCTTTTGGCCTCTATGCAGAAACATCACTGTCATTCCCAATGTCAAGGAGCTTATGGCTTCTGTTTCCTTCTAGGAGTTTTATGGTTTCAGGCCGTACATTTAATCCATTTTTGTGTAAGGAAATGGTCCAGCTTGATCCTTCTGCATGTAGCTCTCCAGTTTCTCCAACAGCACCTGTTGAACAGGCCATCTTTTCTCAGTCATGTACCCTTGCTTCCTATGACGTAGATGAATTGACCTTATACACTGGGCTCTGTTTCTAGGCTCCCTCTTCTGTTCCACTGGTCTGTGTGTCTGTTTTCGTGCCAATACCATACCTGTTTGATGACGGTAGCTTTGCAGTGTCATCTGAAATCATGGAGCCTGATTCCTGAGGCTCTCCCCTTCTTTCTCAATTTATGGCAACTGCGGCAGTTGCCCGTGGCAGACTGAACTTGACCAGAGGCAGCCACTTCCCAAGTTTCTAGCAGAGCTGCCTAAGTTTATTTTGCTCTGTGTAACTAGGAGGGACTCTCCCTGACAGGCGCCAGCTGCTCCCCACACCCCAATGCAGGAGGCTGTTTGGAGCAGACAGACATCCAGAACTATGGTCCACATTTGGTATCACCTAGGGTAAGTCACTCAAGCTTGTTTTGCATTACATTTGTTTGTTCGGTATTTGATAATACCTGCTGTGATAATTGGAGCTCTGTTCCATCCTATAGTCACCTTAAGGTATGAGAAAGATGATTTTTTTAACACTGCATAGTCACTATCTTCTTTAGACTATGGTGAGGGAAAAAATTGGTTAAGATGAAATGTCTAAAATTAGCGATCTTTTCTCAGTCATGTACCCTTGCTTCCTATGATGTAGATGAATTGACCTTATACACTGGGCTCTGTTTCTAGGCACTCTCTTCTGTTCCACTGGTCTGTGTGTCTGTTTTCATGCCAACACCATAGCTGTTTGATAACGGTAGCTTTGCAGTGTCATCTGAAATCATGGAGCCTGATTCCTGAGGCTCTCCCCTTCTTTCTCAATTTATGGCAAGTGCGGCAGTTGCCCGTGGCAGACTGAACTTGACCAGAGGCAGCCATTTCCCAAGTTTCTAGCAGAGCTGCCTAAATTTATTTTGCTCTGTGTAACTAGGAGGGACTCTCCCTGACAGGCGCCAGCTGCTCCCCAATGCAGGAGGCTGTTTGGAGCAGACAGACATTCAGAACTATGGTCCACATTTGGTATCACCTAGGGTAAGTCACTCAAGCTTGTTTTGCATCACATTTGTCTGTTCGGTATTTGATCATACCTGCTGTGATCATCGGAGCTCTGTTCCATCCTATAGTCACCTTAAGGTATGAGAAAGATGACTTTTTTAACACTGCATAGCCACTACCTTCTTTAGACTATGGTGAGGGAAAAAAATGGTTAAGATGAAATGTCTAAAATTCCAAAACTGGTTCTTTTTGCATAGGCAGTTGGAAAAAAGTTGGCTTGATGAAATGCTTTTTTCAGAATTCTGACACTGAGAAAATAAAANATTTTTTTAACACTGCATAGCCACTATCTTCTTTAGACTATGGTGAGGGAAAAAATTGGTTAAGATGAAATGTCTAAAATTCCAAAACTGGTTCTTTTTGCATAGGCAGTTGGAAAAAAGTTGGCTTGATGAAATGCTTTTTTCAGAATTCTGACACTGAGAAAATAAAAATATTTCCGGGAGAAAGCATGAAGTTAACTAAGTAAGTTTAACTTTCCCTCACTGTTATTTTTGACTATGTGTTTGTCAGGTGAATTGCCATGACACGAGTGGTCATGATTCCCTGTCTTTCCATTTTCACGTTGTTTGTTTTTAATAAGAGGAATCTTTGTTTGAAAAAAGTAGAGGAAATTGTTGAACTTCACCCTTTTTTTTTTTTTTTGCCCTGCAGGAATTGGTTTCTGTTCTTTGTGTGTGTTTGTCTTTGTCTTGTGTGTAAGTGTGCTGGCTATAGGAAACGCAGATTTCCTGAATGCAGCCCCTTCAGGTGCATTCACCAGAATGGGACCATTTTGCATAATAATCCTTCTGAGTTAACTTGTAAATGAGCGCCACTCAACTGACTCAAAACTAACAGCGTTTACAAATTAAATACTTCATAACATTTAGAAAATTGACCAAAATGAATGGCAAACCTCTTGATCTGGGAAACATTCAGTACTGAATTGATATCTGGTATTGAAGCTAGCTTAAGTTGGTTGGTTTTCTAAACGTAACACAACTGTTGTACTTAGGTTTGCTAGAGATCAAATAAGGCCGTATATCTGTTGCAAATGTGTCAGCAAGAAAATATCAATAACTTGATATGATGAAATATTAAGTCTACCTAAAATAGCTTTCTCCAGATTTTGGAAACTTGAAAGTGATCCAAGTTAAATGGCAAGAATTCATTGACTATCTGGGTCACACTTCAAATAGGATAAAATATTGGAACATTGGTTGCTGGACAAATCTAAGTTTACCAACCTCTGCCTTCTTAGGAGAGGAAAACTAAAGCATAAGTTTCCAATCAGAAAATACTGGTATGACAAACAGTTCACAATTACTTGACTCTTAGTTTCCAATAAAAATTAAGGTGTTTAAGAGTTGAGGGCTTGAATCTAAATATGTAATTAAAGCTACTAAGAATAAAGGGAAAAAATATCAGTATATAGTAGGGAAGTAGGACATATGCTTTGAGTAAAAAAAGGAGCTTTATACATGGTTAGGCTGAGATTAGATTAAACTCTGGTAAACGGCTCTCTAATATCTGTGGATAATTTGCAAACAAAACATGGAGAACTGCTATGTACTGCTATGTTATCACATTAAATTGGAAAACTCAGAATGTAAGTAAACTCTTTACATATAATACACAAACATAATTATGCTAAAATATTCATAGAAAAATGACAAAAGGGGAATTCTCCAGATTTTAATGCTGACTCTCTTTGAATGGTGAATGATTTTGCTTTCTTCTTTCAAATTTTCTGCATGTATAAAATTTATAATAGAAAAAGTAAGCATTGGGCCAGGAATTAATCTTGCAGTGACTAATAGCATAGAATGTTTGGAATTGCAGACTTGATGCCAGATGCTGTTTTTTTGTTTTTGTTTCTGTTTTTGTTTTGCTTTAAAAGGGCAGGCATTCCTATGGCTGAAACAAATTTCCCAAAGAGATCAGCTTCAGCATTATAGCTCGGTAGTATCCTCCTGACATACAGTTTTGACATGTGCCTCCTTGTCAGAAAATAGTTGCCTATGATCTGCCAATTAAGGATTTCTCCTTTGTCGCCAGAATAAGCACTGCTTCAGAAACTTATACTGCTGGAAAGTTTCCATGCAGCTCACACTAGAGAAAAATGCTGTTGCTTAAAGGAGATTTAAGCTCCCACGATGTGATAATACCAACATGTGTTTTCAGAGGAGGTTCCTTTGAACCTATAGTCAGGAGCGTTTCGGGTTTCCTCCAAAACCTTCAACCACTAAGCAAAGATCCACATCAGGAGGAGCAACTTGGAGGAATCTGGGCTCAATTACTTTACAAGATTGCTAGTGAAGATGTAGGTGATGGCAGTATTAACTAATCTCACTGCATTTATCGTTTAGTCATCCATTTATTAAGTATTTATTGAGTGCCAGATCTTGTGCCATAATTTATGTAACCTATATTTGCATTGTTTTACAGTGACCAATGACCTTATTCGACCAAGTGTTTTGAGACTTTTTGACAGACTTCCCAAATGTCAAATTTTAATTAAATTTCTTTTGATGTCCAGCCGACTTTAAGGTTCTTTCAGTTCAGTTCAGTTCAGTCGCTCAGTTGTGTCCGACTCTTTGCGACCCCATGAATCGCAGCATGCCAGGCCTCCCTGTCCATCACCAACTCCCGGAGTTCACTCAGACTCACGTCCATCGAGTCAGTGATGCCATCCAGCCATCTCATCCTCTGTCGTCTCCTTCTCCTCCTGCCCCCAATCCCTCCCAGCATCAGAGTCTTTTCCAATGAGTCAACTCTTCGCATGAGGTGGCCAAAGTACTGGAGTTTCAGCTTTAGCATCATTCCTTCCAAAGAAATCCCAGGGCTGATCTCCTTTAGAATGGATTGCTTTAGGGAGCCCTTAAGGCATCTGAAGGAAGAATACTGAATTAGTTTCATGTGATATGTTGAATTACATGGGAAGTATTTTCAAAGGGTGATAAGCCTTCCAAGATTATACTGTATGGGTAAAGTTTACTATATGTCCTGGTATAATCTATCAGCCATAATCTGGTTCTACCACAGCCACTTGATTCAGCTTTTCTGTCAACACATTGTGATCAGATCTTCAACCTTGCCTTTTAAGTCTTTAATAGACAGTTAAGCTGTGCTTTGCAAAACTGCTTAATCTTCATGCAAATTCATAGGAAGGTCTTTTAAACAAACATAGGTCAGATATATCGTTGAATCTGGTTAAGAAATGTTTATCAAACTGGTAGGAGAAGCAAATTTTCCCTCTCACTGGCAGCCACAATGGACCTAAGGCTGTCTGCAGCAGAATCAGCAAAGTGACAAGACAATCTTACAGTGACACTTACCCTTGAAGGGAGAGGGGATATTGATTGTGCTATATGCTGGTACTTAAGAATGAACAGTGAAAGAGGAACTGTCAGCTGCTTAATTGAAGCACTTAATATGAAGTACTGGCTTTAGTAAAACACAATGAACGCCTAAAACCAAGGACTGCTTACCTTGCCTCTTGAAATAACACAGCTCTATTGATAACAATCCCTTGGGGGCATGAAGGTAAAATGTGAACAAGTAAGCAACTCAGGGCAAGCGGTGATGCCTTTAGAGCAAAAAGAGGATGGCCCTCCATTACCGAACTCCAGTTTTCCAGGGTCTTTGTGACATGTGTTATTCTTACCCCAGTTCTGGTTCTTTTCACTTTGATGAGAATAACAGAAGGATTGGTAACTGAGTCAACCGGTGTATATGATTATAATTGTTAAGGTATCTGTCTGGAATATTACTGATTTTGATCTATGTTCTCCAGATATTCAGAAGCCATGCCCCTCAAGTTACTCATGACCGAAAATAATTTGGTATATTATACTTCTGCAAGTCTGTCTACCAGACAACACGTCTCCCCAGACTGGTTTTCAGGCTCATTCTCCTGAATCCTTTATACAAAATCTTTCTTATATAAAACTCGAATTGAGGATGTGGAACTTGGGAGTATTTATAACCTGGTATCAATCCCCCAGTCAAGGTAGTACTATGCCCCACTTCAACAGGAAAACAGCTACACAGGTTGTTGCCATGTTCCCTGAAAGACTTGGGGAAGGATGAAATGGAATTGGAGGTTGAAACCCAGACACCCTAAACACAAATTCCTCTGCCAAGTTTAAACATGCTCATGTGTTATCCTCAGGACTGAGGAGTATCAAAGAAAAGGGGAGAATTGTTACAGAACACAGTGAGTTCAGCCCCTAGTACAGTAGCTGTTGCTCTGCATTATTACTCTGCACCTTGTTACCAGGCAACGGGTCTTGCTCAGCCATTGGACAATGCAGCAGTGGGCCCAGCCCACAAGCTACCAAGTGTTAAGAAAGGATACGTAGTGACGGATTCAGACAACAGTGGAGTGGTGGTCGGTGAAGAGTGAGGTAAGAGGCGGATCTGGGCTTTCTCCCTGAGACCCTTCAGCTCACCTGGCCTTAGCTGGAACCCCAGAGAACAGGCTGGGGGCTGTGTCCTGGAGGGCTCCAGAACCCTCACCAAGGCCCCCCACTAGCCTTTGAGGCAAGCAGTGAACCTCTCCCCTGTCCCTATCTCTTTGGTCCCATAGCAGTGGCAATCAGCCTCGGTTGCTGTCTGTAGGACCTGGTCTCTCCCCCTTGGGGAGTCCTGAGGAGACTGAGGGGCCACTTGGGTTGGACACCTGGCTCCTTCAGTGATGACAGAGGAAGAGGGTCTGGCGACCTGGCCCTGAGGGAGTTACCGGCTGAGGTCTGCCTCCTCTGAGCCAGGCCCAGGATATTGGAGGGTGAAAGTTGCTCCTTGGCACATTGCCTTTTCATATAGGGACAGAGAATAATATTTGTTTAGTAGAGATTTATAGGAACACCTCATCTGACCATGACCTGACCAAAAGAACAGAGGCTCTGACAAGTAGTCTGTAACAACTAACCACATCCGTCCCTCAACTAGTGCTTTTAAAAGGGCTTTGATGAAAGCTTTTAGTAACATTGGGGTTTATAGGGCATGAGCCACCCATCTCCTTGCATGGCCTTGTAATAAACCTTTCTCTGTTCCAAGCTTCAGTGTTTGAGTGTTGTTTGGCCCTGTTGTATGTTGGGCACACAGACTTGGTGACGTTCAGTCACAATCTACCCTTGCCTCNTCAGTAACATTGGGGTTTATAGGGCATGAGCCACCCATCTCCTTCCATGGCCTTGTAATAAACATTTCTCTGTTCCAAGCTCCAATGTTTGAGTGTTGTTTCGCCCTGTTGTGTGTTGGGCACATGGACTTGGTGACGTTCAGTGACAATCTACCCTTGCCTCCTTTGTCATACATGAATTGACCATATGCACCAGGCTGTATTTCTTGGCTCTGTCTTTCTTTTGTTCCACTGGTCTGTGTGTCTGGTTTTTTTTGCCAGTACCATACCTGTTTGATGACCATAGCTTTGTAGAGTCATCTGAGATCAGGGAGTCTGATTCCTGAAGGCTCCTTTCTGAAGGTGGCTTTAGCGATGCAACCCTTCTTTCTCAAGGTTGCTTTGGTGATTCAGGGTCTTTTGTGGCTGCACCTACTAAAGCTATGTGTTCAGGGCAGATAAACTACTAAGGCTATCTGTTCAGGGCTCTGTCTTCTGTTGCACTGGTTTGTGTTTCCATTTTCATGCCAGTACCATACTGGTTTGATGACCGTAGCTTTGTAGTGTCATCTGAAATCAGGGAGCCTGATTCCTGAGGCTCCTTTCTCAAGATTTCTTTGGCTATTCAACCCTTCTTAAGGTTGCTTTGGCAATTCAGGGTCTTTTGTGGCTGCTCCTACTAAACCTATGTATTCAGGGCAGACGAAGGCTCTCATGAAGCTGGTCGTCCCCACTCCTCTGAGATAGGAAGGAATGGCAGAAAGTAGCTTACCGTGGAAGAATTTCAAAATGCAACAGAAGGGAGAAATAAATGTGATTTCCACATTATAAACGAGATTTAACTAACATTTCTGCTACAGAGTGGCATGCATTCCAGACTTGGGGAAGGAAGCATGATGAACCAATCCCTGGTTCAGTGGCTGAATTTCCTATCTTCTTTGGCATTTTCTAGATCCACTTTGGAGGTACTTATATCCCGGGTCTGTACAGTTGATGCTGTTTGACCCCTGAGAGAACTTTGTGCACTTCAGAAGCACCAAGCAGGGCGAAGGGTCTGGCAGATGTGCAGTCTGAGTCCGAGAATCAACAGATCCAGTTCCAGAACCACACCTGCCAAGATCTGCATGCCAAGGGTAAGCCCTTCCCCTTTTCCTACACATTTCATCTGGAATCAGTTCTCTATGACCTCTGGATTCCAAGCTCGTGCTATTTAACATAGCAATGTGCTGACACCCAATATATCTGTATGCTGGTGATCACCTCTGGCTCCCCTGGGTGCACAAGCAGTGGGGCACTGGCTCCCTAGGAAAGAAAAAGTGAGGCATTCTCCTGGGATGAGCCCCAAGGAGTACACAAGGCACAGGATGTCCAGTGACACAAACAAGGTCCCAGTCATGAAATCCCCGCCTCCCCACATGATTGCCCTTTCATGTAACTCTGTGCACTTCAGAAGCACCAAGCAGGGCGAAGGGTCTGGCAGATGTGCAGTCTGAGTCCAAGAATCAACAGATCCAGTTCCAGAACCACACCTGCCAAGATCTGCATGCCAAGGGTAAGCCCTTCCCCTTTTCCTACACATTTCATCTGGAATCAGTTCTCTATGCCCCTCTGGATTCCAAGCTCGTGCTATTTAACATAGCAATGTGCTGACACCCAATATATCTGTATGCTGGTGATCACCTCTGGCTCCCCTGGGTGCACAAGCAGTGGGGCACTGGCTCCCTAGGAAAGAAAAAGTGAGGCATTCTCCTGGGATGAGCCCCAAGGAGTACACAAGGCACAGGATGTCCAGTGACACAAACAAGGTCCCAGTCATGATATCCCCGCCTCCCCACATGATTGCCCTTTTATGCACAGTAGTAACAAATAGGGCGTTCCTGGTAGCTCAGATGGCAAAGAATCTGCCTGCAGTGCAGAGGATCAAGGTTTTATCCCTAGGTCAGGAAGATTCCCTGAAGATGGGAATGGCAACCCACTCCAGTATTCTTGCCTGCAGAATTTCATAGACAGAAGCATCTGGTGGGCTACAGTCTTTGGGATCACAAAGAGTTGGACAGGACTGAGTGACTAGCACACACACAGTAACAAATAAAGCAAGGTTTTGAGTTTGGAGGGCGTATAAAACTCCTCCGGTACCTTTGGTATTTTCTCCCCACGTATCTGCCATGTCTCTAACCCCTAGGCACATGGATAAATAGCTTTAATACTTACTTGCTTTATCTCTCATTAATGCTCTTTGGCCAAGCCTTCCACTGTCACAAAAGGCATACGCCCCTCCCCCAACCCATCCTGACTCTTTTCTTCTTTTCCATATTCTAGTATTCTCCATTATAGGCCATTGAAAACACAACCTCGGGCATCTTTCAAAGATTCAGGCAGAAAAGCACAGGCTGCACAAGGTGTAAATGCTTTGTAGTGATGGCAAAGACTGTGGGCAAGCACACTGTTGAAGGGACACCTGCTATAGCTGTGGATATGACGGCCGGACCCCTCATCCTCAGCTAACTAATCCTTGGTGCCCAAGTTGAATCAGGATGGACACCAGGTATGTCCTATGTGTTTGGAAAGGCCGCTTTTGGCCAGCTCAGGTCTTGTCCAGACCCAACGTCTCACCACAACAGAAGAGAAAAAGGGCCCTTTCTCTGGAAGTTCAGATACTCTCAGTAGATGAAAAAATCAGAGTGAAAAAAAAAAAAACAAACAAACAAAGATAAAGACCCTAAAGGAGTCCATGATTGACTCCATCACCACCTCACTAGCAGCCCAGCCGGAGCCCAGTGCCACCGAAGAAGAGGAAATGGCCTACAGATGTGCTATTACAATGGCCTGGGACATTCTGAATAAGAATGGAAATCTCACTCCAGCAAGAGTCGCGGGTGATCCGGAGTCCAAGACGCAGTCTGCAAGGAGAATGCAAAAGTAACATCGTAGAAGGTGTCAGGAGCCCAATCGGTGCCTACGGAGGAGTGTGAGGAAAAGGAAATTAGTACACAAGGCCCAGGATGTCCAGTGACACAAACAAGGTCCCAGTCATGATATCCCCACCTCCCCACATGATTGCCCTTTCATACACAGTAGTAACAAATAGGGCGTTCCTGGTAGCTCAGATGGCAATGAATCTGCCTGCAGTGCAGAAGATCAGGGTTTTATCCCTATGTCAGGGAGATCCTCTGAAGATGGGAATGGCAACCCACTCCAGTATTCTTGCCTGGAGAATTCCATAGACAGAAGAATCTGGTGAGCTACAGTCTTAGTGATCACAAAGAGTCGGACAGGACTGAGTGACTAACACACACACAGTAACAAGTAAGGCAAGGTGTTGAGTTTGGAGGGCGTATAAAACTCCTCCGGTACCTTGGTATTTTCTGCCCACGTATCTGCCATGTCTCTAACCCCTAGGTACATGGATAAATAGCTTTAATGCTTCCTTGCTCTATCTCTCATTAATGCTCTTTGGCCAAGCCTTCCACTGTCACAAAAGGCATACGCCCCTCCCCCAACCCATCCTGACTCTTTTCTTCTTTTCCATATTCTAGAATTCTCCATAATAGGCCATTGAAAACACAACCTAGGACATCATTCAAAGATTCGGGCAGAAAAGCACAGGCTGCACAAGCTGTAAACGCTTTGTAGTCATAGGCAAAGATTGTGGGCAAGCACACTGTTGAAGGGACACCTGCTGTAGCTGTGGATATGACGGCCAGACCCCTCAGCCTCAGCTAACTAATCCTTGGTGCCCAAGTTGAATCAGGATGGACACCAGGTATGTCCTATGTGTTTGGAAAGGCCACTTTTGGCCAGCTAAGGTCTTGTCCAGACCCAGCGTCTCACCACAACAGAAGAGAAAAAGAGCCTATTCTCTGGAAGTTCAGATACTCTCAGTAGATGAAAAATCAGTGTGAAAAAAAACAAAGATAAAGACCCTAAAGGAGTCCATGATTGACTCCATCGCCACCTCACTAGCGGCCCAGCCAGAGCCCAGTGCCCAGAAGAAGAGGAAATGGCCCCATATGTGCTATTACAATGGCCTGGGACCTTCTGAATAAGAATGGAAATCTCATTCCAGCAAGAGTCGCGGGTGATCTGGAGTCCAAGACGCAGTCTCCAGACTGCAAGAGCAACCTCTTAGAAGGTGTCAGGAGCCCAATCGGGGCCTACGGAGGAGTGTGAGGAAAAGGAAAAGCTCTAAACCACCCGTGGTACCTTCAGAGAGGGAGGATGGCCCATTTGTGGACAAGTCAAAGGTGTGCACACCCATCACCCCGATCCCAAGCGAAATGCAAACAGAGTCATCTCAGAGCTCTGGGGTGCACCCAAACTTCCCGTCACTTTCAGAAGATGACCATGAGAAAGAGGATTCGGGGCCTACGGAGGAGTGTGAGGAAAAGGAAAAGCTCCAAACCACCCGTGGTACCTTCAGAGAGGGAGGATGGCCCATATGGAGACAAGCCACAGGTGTGCACACCCATCGCCCTGATCCCAAGTGAAATGCAAACAGAGTCATCTCAGAGCTCTGGGGTGCACCCAAACTTCCCGTCACTTTCAGAAGATGACCATGAGAAAGAGGGCAAGGAAAAGGGGGACACCTCAAAAGTTATGTCCTTGCCCTGTACAGTGAAGGAGGTGGGTGTAGATGTTAAAGGTGGATGTGTGCTTCCATCACTTACACCGGGTTTCATCCTCACTGTGCCCAAGGCTCTGGAAGATGGGGCGCACAACACCTGCCCAAAGTCCCTGGCTGTGTCCCCTGAACGTGCTACATCCTCAGTGAATGTTGACCCTGGAGAGGGCACGTGCAACTCAGGCTCGGAAGGTGCAGCAGCATCCTCCAATGCCCCTAACCTGAGCCTGTGCTATTCATCCCGCCTAGCAAACAGAAAAAAGAAGCTGCAGGCCCCAGGGTATGAGGAAGAGTGGCAAGAATCTCAACCCTCAACTGGCTCAAAGGCTATTAAGCCCATCAGTGCCATCAAGGAGGGCAAGGGCAAGAAAGCAGGACAGCTGACAAGCATGGCGTTGTTCCCAGAGGAGCTGTGTCCCATTGAGAGAGGCATGCTGGTCTGGTTTAAGTTTCAGGATCACCCATTTTGGCCAGCCGTGGTCAAGAGTGTCAGCCCAACCGAGCAGACTGCAAGGGTGCTTTTGATTGAGGCCATCATGCACTGTGAGAAGAGTGGCATTCAAGTTCCTCTTCAAAGGTTGAAGCATCTAGATTATAGTGGCAAAGAAAAGCTAATGAAGAGAGCCAGCAAGGTATATGGGGGAAGTGTGAACTGGTGTTTCTCACTGATTTCTAGCTACAGAGAAGGGCTTGTTCGCAGGTCTTTTGTGGGCTCTTTCCTGGACTATTATGCTGCTGACCTCAGTTACCCCATAAGGAAAGCCATCCAAGAAGGTGATCTGCAGATGGATTTCCCCAAGGTGAATTATTCCGACCTGGAAGATTCTGAGGAGGAGACCCCTGTGGCTGGAAAGAGGCACTGCAAGAGAATCCTCCCTGACCGGATGAGGGCTGCTCGAGACCGAGACAATCAGAAGCTGGTGGACTTCATTGTGAAAAGAAAGGGGGCCGACTCGCATCTTCTGGACATCGTCAAAGGCAGGAAAGAATCCAAGTGGATTGAATCATTTCTGAAATCAGAGAGGTACGTGATCTGCTTTGAAACATATCTGGAAGGATGATGATCACCTAGATGTAGTGGTAAGACATTTACAAGAAATCTACAAACACATAGACAAGAAAGCGCTGGCTCTGAGGAAAGATGACCCAGTGAGCTTCCTTCTGGAAGTTCTCCCAGAAGCAATCATTTGTTCAGTTGCTTCAGTGGATGGATTTGACTACAAGGAGGCAGAAGCAAAGTACCGGCAAGGGCCACCTGTGTATTACCGGGAAAAAGAACTGTTTGATAAGAAAATCTTGAAGAAAATAAGAAAGAGATCAGCCGAGAGGTCCAAGGCTGAACTCTAACTAATCCAAGTGGATTGAATCATTTCTGAAATCAGAGAGGTACGTGATCTGCGTTGAAACATACCTGGAGAATGACGATCAGCTAGATGTAGTGGTAAGACATTTACAAGAAATCTACAAACACATAGACAAGAAAGCGCTGGCTCTGACGAGAGATGACCCAGTGAGCTTCCTTCTGGAAGTTCTTCTGCCAGAAGCAATCATTTGTTCAATTGCTACAGTGGATGGATTGGACTACAAGGAGGCAGAAGCAAAGTACCGGCAAGGGCCACCTGTGCATTACCGGGAAAAAGAACTATTTGATAAGAAAATCTTGAAGAAAATAAGAAAGAGATCAGCCGAGAGGTCCAAGGCTGAACTCTACCCCTGTGCCCAACAGGGCATCGGGCAGACTTCTCAGTCACACCATTAGCAGCAGTCCCCGTCTGTATGAACTGCATGAGCCTCCCACTCCACACGGCATGTAAACACCTTCTGGAAATCCGACGCCTCTGGAACACACTTGAATTCACTTTGGATCCATCTCCAGCACCTGTGAGTGGCATGGTCATCGACAGTTTCTTCTTCCCCAAACCCTCACACCACTAACTTGTTAAAATACTGTAAACGGCTGTACTTCCCTCTACTTGCCCAGATGTGTAGTTTTCCAGATGTTTTTACGACATTTTCTCTGCACTCTACTCCATCTATCTGCCTATTTCTCTTGCTTCAGGTATTGAATGGTGGAAAAGAATGGATCTTTCTTTTTTGTTTTGTTTTGTTTTTCATTAAAAAAAAATAGTACTCAATGAGTTAGGAGGTAGGCCAGATTTCCAGAGTTTAAGCTTTTTTTCAATCTGTCCTTCTTTGCTTTGACTCATCCCAGTCCATAATATCATAAGCTTGTCTCATTCACAAGTGTACCTCTGGAATTTCAGAAAGAGTCTCTGTAGAAAAGAGATTGAATAGATGAATTTGTCTTGGAAGAGATGCAGAAAAATACATGACTTAAAGTGTTCTCTAACTCTAAGTATCTAACTTAATAGAATAGGGAATAGAAAACCACTCCTGTTTTCTTGCCTGGAAAATCCCACAGACAGAGGAGCCGAGCAGCCTATATTCCATGGGTTTTCACAGCCAAGATGACTGAACAAGTGTACACACACACACACACACACACACACACACACACACACACACACACACACACACATCTAATATCCATTAAGATACAAAATTGTTCTCTGTTTATGAAAATGTTACATTCAGTTCACACTTATGGTTGAAGCCTTTTCTCTAAATTATCTCTGTGCTTTTTTTTTTTTTTTATGGATTGCTGGCTATTTCTTTTCCTTGAAGAGAAAGGGGAGGAAAACATACACACACACACACACACACACACACACACACACACACACACACACACACAGAGGGAAATTCTCCAGATTTTAATGCTGACTCTCTTTGAATGGTGAATGATTTTGCTTTCTTCTTTCAAATTTTCTGCAAATATAAAATTTATAATAGAAAAAGTAAACATTGGGCCAGGAATTAATCTTGCAGTGACTAATAGCATAGAATGTTTAGAATTGCAGACTTGATGCCAGATGCTGGTTTTTTTTGTTTTTGTTTCTGTTTTTGTTT
Source organism: Aepyceros melampus (assembly GCA_006408695.1). Classification (NCBI taxonomy): domain Eukaryota; kingdom Metazoa; phylum Chordata; class Mammalia; order Artiodactyla; family Bovidae; genus Aepyceros; species Aepyceros melampus. Next base: position 107,899 of record SJXQ01005931.1, on the reverse strand, counting down.
TGCTTTAAAAGGGCAGTCATTCCTATGGCTGAAACAAATTCCCCAAAGAGATCAGCTTCAGCATTATAGCTCGGTGGTATCCTCCTGACATACAGTTTTGACATGTGCCTTCTTGTCAGAAAATAGTTGCCTATGATCTGCCAATTAAGGACTTCTCCTTTGTTGCCAGAATAAGCACTGCTTCAGAAACTTATATTGCTGGAAAGTTTCCGTGCAGCTAACACTAGAGAAAAATGCTGTTGCTTAAAGGAGATTCAATCTCCCAAGATGAGATAATACCAACATGTGTTTTCAGAGAAGGTTCCTTTGAACCTATAGTCAGGAGCGTTTCGGGTTTCCTCCAAAACCTTCAACCACTAAGCAAAGATCCACAGCAGGAGGAGCAACTTGGAGGAATCTGGGCTCAATTACTTTACAAGATTGCTAGTGAAGATGTAGGTGATGGCAGTATTAACTAATCTCACTGCATTTATCCTTTAGTCATCCATTTATTAAGTATTTATTGAGTGCCAGATCTTGTGCCATAATTTATGTAACCTATATTTGCATTGTCTTACAGTGACCAATGACCTTATTTGACCAAGTGTTTTGAGACTTTTTGACAGACTTCCCAAATGTCAAATTTTAATTAAATTTCTTTTGATGTCCAGCCGACTTTAAGGTTCTTTCAGTTCAGTTCAGTTCAGTCGCTCAGTTGTGTCCGACTCTTTGCGACCCCATGAATCGCAGCATGCCAGGCCTCCCTGTCCATCACCAACTCCCGGAGTTCACTCAGACTCACGTCCATCGAGTCAGTGATGCCATCCAGCCATCTCATCCTCTGTCGTCTCCTTCTCCTCCTGCCCCCAATCCCTCCCAGCATCAGAGTCTTTTCCAATGAGTCAACTCTTCGCATGAGGTGGCCAAAGTACTGGAGTTTCAGCTTTAGCATCATTCCTTCCAAAGAAATCCCAGGGCTGATCTCCTTTAGAATGGATTGCTTTAGGGAGCCCTTAAGGCATCTGAAGGAAGAATACTGAATTAGTTTCATGTGATATGTTGAATTACATGGGAAGTATTTTCAAAGGGTGATAAGCCTTCCAAGATTATACTGTATGGGTAAAGTTTACTATATGTCCTGGTATAATCTATCAGCCATAATCTGGTTCTACCACAGCCACTTGATTCAGCTTTTCTGTCAACACATTGTGATCAGATCTTCAACCTTGCCTTCTAAGTCTTTAATAGACAGTTAAGCTGTGCTTTGCAAAACTGCTTAATCTTCATGCAAATTCATAGGAAGGTCTTTTAAACAAACATAGGTCAGATATATCGTTGAATCTGGTTAAGAAATGTTTATCAAACTGGTAGGAGAAGCAAATTTTCCCTCTCACTGGCAGCCACAATGGACCTAAGGCTGTCTGCAGCAGAATCAGCAAAGTGACAAGACAATCTTACAGTGACACTTACCCTTGAAGGGAGAGGGGATATTGACTGTGCTATATGCTGGTACTTAAGAATGAACAGTGAAAGAGGAACTGTCAGCTGCTTAATTGAAGTACTTAATATGAAGTACTGGCTTTCGTAAAACACAATGAACGCCTAAAACCAAGGATTGCTTACTTTGCCTCTTGAAATAACACAGCTCTATTGAGAACAATCCCTTTGGGGCATGAAGGTAAAATGTGAACAAGTAAGCAACTCAGGGCAAGCGGTGATGCTTTTAGAGCAAAAAGAGGATGGCCCTCCATTACCAAACACCATTTTTCCAGGGTCTTTGTGACATGTGTTTTTCTTACCCCAGTTCTGGCTCTTTTCACTTTGATGAGAATAACAGGATTGGTAACTGAGTCAACTGGTGTATATGATTATAATTGTTAAGGTCTCTGTCTGGAATATTACTGATTTCAATCTATGTTCTCTGGATATTCAGTAGCCATGCCCCTCAAGTTACTCATGACCTAAAATAATTTGGTATATTATACTTCTGCAAGTCTGGCTACCAGACAACGTGTCTCCCCAGGCTGGTTTTCAGGCTCATGTTCCTGAATCCTTTATACAAAATCTTTCTTATATAAAAGTCGAATTGAGGACGTGGAACTTGGGAGTATTTTAACTTGGTATCTATTCCCCAGTCAAGGTAGGACTATGCCCCACTTCAACAGGAATCAGCTAGACAGGTTGTTGCCACATTCCCTGAAAGACTTGGGGAAGGATGAAATGGAATTGGAGGTTGAAACCCAGACACCCTAAACAGAAATTCCTCTGCCATGTTTAAACATACTCATGTGTTATCCTCAGGACTGAGGAGTATCAAAGAAAAGGGGATAATTGTAACAGAACACAGTGAGTTCAGCCCCTAGCACAGTAGCTGTTGCTCTGCATTATTACTCTGCACCCTGTTACCAGGCAACGGGTCCTGCTCAGCCATTGGTCGGTGCCATCGTGGGCCCTGCCCATTGGCAACCAACTATCAATGAGCGACACTTAGTGGTCCTGCTCAGTCATTGGACAATGCAGCAGTGGGCCCTGCCCACAAGCTACCAAGTGTTAAGAAAGGATGCTTAGTGACGGGATTCAGACAACAGTGGAGTGGTGGTCAGTGAAGAGTGAGGTAAGAGGCGGATCTGGGCCTTCTCCCTGAGAACAGAACACAGTGAGTTCAGCCCCTAGCACAGTAGCTGTTGCTCTGCATTATTACTCTGCACCCTGTTACCAGGCAACGGGTCCTGCTCAGCCATTGGTCGGTGCCATCGTGGGCCCTGCCCATTGGCAACCAACTATCAATGAGCGACACTTAGTGGTCCTGCTCAGCCATTGGACAATGCAGCAGTGGGCCCCGCCCACAAGCTACCAAGTGTTAAGAAAGGATGCTTAGTGACGGGATTCAGAGAACAGTGGAGTGGTGGTCAGTGAAGAGTGAGGTAAGAGGCGGATCTGGGCCTTCTCCCTGAGGCCCTCCAGCTCACCTGGCCTTAGCTGGAACCCCAGAGAACAGGCTGGGGGCTGTGTCCTGGAGGGCTCCAGAACCCTCACCAAGGCCCCCCACTAGCCTTTGAGGCAAGCAGTGAACCTCTCCCCTGTCCCTATCTCTTTGGTCCCATAGCAGTGGCAATCAGCCTCTGTTGCTGTCTGTAGGATTGATGGATTCATTGCCATCTTTTAAAGTTCACTATGAACTTTCTTCTCATCGTAAATAAATATTCACTTTCATGCTCAGTTTCATAAGTTTAGAAGAGGGCCTTCCAAATTATTTGTACTTGGCCTAGGTAAACTCTTTTGGACTCTTCCTGACAGAGAGCAAGACTCCTGGGACGTTTATGCCACCTGGGTTATTTCTGCCTGGACCAATGCACATAAAATCCTAATGGTCCTGGAAAGTGCTTGGAATACACCAAGTTTATGCTCTATGTGGACTTTGCACACTGGAACTATACACTTCATTTCCTTAACACTGTTTCTCTCTGAGTCAAATATATCTTCCAACTCTGGCTTTGTCAGGGAGACAGCTCTATCTCGAAGTTCTAACATTTTCCTTATAACCTCATTCATTCACTCTTTCATTCAAAGCATTGTGAATTGGTGGAACTTGTCAGGTGTTTAACACTCTGCTCTGAGAATAAGTTCCAGATGCCAGAGGAGGAGATCATCATAGTGTGACCTATGTGATAGTCTAATTTCTAAAATGTCTGGGATTCTTTACTTCACCTCCTCAGTGAAACTTTTTTATTGGCATCACAGACTGATGGCCTGTGCTTAAAGCCAGAGTTCCTACTACTGTGAGTTTGTGAGTGCTGGTTGCTTTGGGCTGAAGAAAGAGTTCCTGATACTATGGAGAAGGCTTGCACAACATTTACAGTTCTCCGTATCTTGTATGGATCTGAGAAAGGTAAAATGGAACCCTGAAACCTGGTGAGGTGTCAAAGAGGACAACCTTGCATACTTAGGATCCCCTGGGCCCTCACCTGAGCATTAGCAAACATCTAGCCTGGCAGGCTACAGTCCATGAGGTTGCAAAAGAGTTGGACATGACTTAGCCACTAAACAACAACCACCCAAATTTCCATCAAATGAAGAATAGATAAGCAAATATTGTATATCCATACAATTGAATATTATTCAGTCAGTTAAAAACAATGAAGTCTTGATAGAAGCCACAACATTCACAAACTTTAAAAACATTATGCAGAGTGAAAGATATTGATTTTAATCTGGAAAAAAAACTCATGGTTGAAATAACTCACAATTCTGCAGACTTAGGGAATAGAGGTGGTTGCAAAACATTTTGCTTCTTTTTAGTTGCCTACAATTTTTTTTCATACTTGCCTGACTCACAGTAATGTACACACACATAATAAATGGTGAGATACTCCATGTGCAAATGTTATTTCCTTTTTTAAGTGTAAAAACTTGGTGCATTTGGCCATGTAATTAATTTTTTTTATAACATGAAGTCATTCTCTTTACAAAAGCAAATAAACACTTTTAAGAAGTATCAAATATAAAGAGAGAAAAAAGCATTATCTAGAAACTATATATTTACAGGAGATGTGCAATTCTAGACATGTCAGATATTAAAAAAAAAATAATTTTTTTGGCGTATAGTTGCTTTACAGTGTTATGTTACTTTGCTCTGTACAGCAAAATGAATCAGATATAACAACAGTGTCAGACTTTATTTTTTGGGCTCCAAAATCACTGCAGATGGTGACTGCTGCCATGAAATTGAAAGACACTTACTCTTTGGAAGAAAACTTATGACCAACCTAGATAGCATATTCAAAAGCAGAGACATTACTTTGCCAACAGAGGTCCGCCTAGTCAAGGCTATGGTTTTTCCTGTGGTCATGTATGGATGTGAGAGTTGGACTGTGAAGAAGGCTGAGCGCCGAAAAATTGATGCTTTTGAACTGTGGTGTTGGAGAAGACTCTTGAGAGTCCCTTGGACTGCAAGGAGATCCAACCAGTCCATTCTGAGGATCAGCCCTGGGATTTCTTTGGAAGGAATGATGCTAAAGCTGAAGCTTTGGTACTTTGGCCTTTATGCGAAAGGTTGACTTATTGGAAAAGACTCTGATGCATGGAGGGATTGGGGGCAGGAGGAGAAGGGGACGACCAAGGATGAGATGGCTGGATGGCATCATTGACTCGATGGACGTGAGTCTGAGTCAGCTCTGGGAGTTGGTGATGGACAAGGAGGCCTGGCTTGCTGTGAATCATGGGGTCACAAAGGGTCAGACACGACTGAGCGAATGAACTGAACTAAACTGACTGCTACATATATCCCCTCTCCCTTTTGGAGTTCCTTCCTATTCAGTCAACCAGTCATATTTTTTTTTTTCTTTTAGACTTATCAGATCTTAATGAGTAGCATTTTATTATTTTGGGCCCATGCTTTTATTCCCAATAGGTAGCTGCTTCGTTGTTGTAGAACACTTGCAATGACTAGGACCACAGTCCCTTACAAGCCCATTTTTGTCTCTTGAAATGTATTTCTCAGTTGAGTTACAACCTGTTCCCTCTAACCATCATCCACTAATAATTTGTAATCCCTTTTTATACATTAGTCCCTAAAATACATAAATATGCTTATTGGCTTCTTCCTGTATCAACTCTTCCCATTTAAACATCCCTGTTCCCATCAATTTGGACCATAATTCTGAATAAACGTATGTCAAACACCCCCTCAAGAATGCCCCTTCAACCACACATCCCAACAAACTTCTCTAGATGTGTAGCAACAGGCAAGACTTTTCATCTTGCTCACTAGGACCAGTGGCCCAGGCTGTCAGAATCCTGTTGAAGAGTCATTCTGCTTATCAGGTGATCCATGCTTCCAAGATTTGTATCCAAAAATATAATTTATGTGCCATCTATGTCTTGATCCCACCTGGGCCCAAAAATAGTTGATCAGGAAATCAGTCTAAAGATAGAAGACATGACAGAGAAATCCCTATTCAATCCCTACTTGAAGTAGGAACGTTGGGACACAGTATTCAGTAGATATTGAACTTTGTATCTCTTTAACTACATTCTCACTGGAACCTCAGCCACCATCTTGGCTTCATGAGTACCACTGGGAAATGAAGAAGAGGTTTTACTAATTCAAAGGACAAGAACTATAACAATAGCTCCTAACCAGATATTTCTAGGATTCTCTGTTGATGATAATATGTGACACAAACAGCACCCCCCCCACCTACTCCACACAAATAGGGTAGTGTTATTTTGCAAAATGACTTAGCAGAGTGGGTTCCCAGGAAGCCAGTTGATTTTCATACTCAGCCTTTGCTAATCCTCCTTCCCCTTTACAGATCCACACCTATGAGGGCTTCCAACCCATATGGGGTCCTCTGGGGGACTCTGCTTATGAATGTATTCCACCTGTGAATTTCCACACAATGCATTCCTCTTGCCCTATATTTATTCACAATATCTTTTCCCCATGAATTTCTCAGTGGATAAAATCTTCCACCAGGGAACTCAACAATGGTTTTACTTAATTCGAATTTGAGATTTCAATCTGCCAACTAAGGACCCTTTGGCACTGAATCATCAAGACAGGCGTCATTTTACTCGCTGGCTGACTGCTCCTGATTATTGAGGGAGAATTATTACTAATACACTGTGGAGGCAGGAAGGACCATATCTGGAACCTAGAAGAAAACTACAAAACTGACTCTTTGTGTTCCCATATCCAATAATAATGGTAATGGATGACTCTAATGACTCACACAGGCAAGACCACTAAGGGATCAGATTAGTTAGAATAAAGATTTGTATTTTTTGGACACATAAACAATGACAGTCAGCTAGAAGAGGTCATAAGGAACTGAAGTGCTAGTGGAAAAAGGAAATTATAAGTGCTGAGTATGCCCTCATGTTCAGTTGCTGAAATAAAACCTATAGAAGCTATGCACACTTTATCTTGCTTTGTTATTATACAGTTGAATCTCATGCCCGTTATTTTTATTTCTCCCATTTCCAAATCTTGTGTTTGAATTGTGTGGGTGGCACTTAATAAAATAGTTTAACTTATAGAGTACAGTATATCAAAGTGTAATTATGGAAAAATTAGAAAAGAAACAGACATCCCCCAGAGAATGAGAGTTTATCTAATGAACTTTTGCCATCCCACATTCCTGGATAAGGTAGAGGTACATTCACCTATATGAAAAATGGTTGCATTATGCTAAGCAGAAGCATGGCATTGCCACTGTTACCATTTGGAAGAAGACCATGGAGAGAAGAGTATTATGGATGATGAGTAGTCAAAGAGGGAACTATGCTAGACTGGCTGTTAGTAACTAGGACTCATCTCTGCCCCTTTGTACATTTTCTACTCAACATATGGGATAGTCCTAGGAATTACAGAATCCCTCATCAAAGGGCCTCCAGGTATGATTATATAGCTATTAGAGTACTTTGAGAAAAGAAGCTCTTATTCGCTGTCAGCAACACTGGACACTAAGGAGTGTCAAAAAGAGGTTATACCTGGTTTCTTTCCAGTGTATTCTGGGAAACCTCCTGAGAATCATCTATGACTGGCCTGCCTGCAGCTTGAATCACTGGGCATTTTTTCCTAGTGTATTGGTAGCAGTCTCCCTGAACTTCACTGCTCCAACCTTCTACTAGTTGTGAAAGCCACTGATTTCCTGTTATCAACTCTTCCTGCTTAGGGAAGAGTGGCACTGCTTTTCTGACGGGCTATAAGGGACTGCAGTGGAAAGAAGAAAGTCAAGAAACACCTAGAATGACAGGCAAATTTGGATTTGTAATACACAATGAAGCAGGGCAAAGACTAATAGAGTTTTGCTAAGAAAAAACACTGGACATAGCAAACACCTTCTTCCATCAACACAAGGGAAGACACTACACATGGACATCACCAGATGGTCAACACTGAAATCAAATTGACTATATTCTTTGTACTCAAAGATGGGGAAGCAATATAAAGTCAACAAAAACAAGACCAGGAACTGACTGTGGCTCAGATAATGAACTCCTTATTGCCAAATTCAGACTGAAATTGAAGAAAATAGGCAAAACCACTAAACTATTTAGGTATGACTTAAATTAAATCCCTTGTGATTATATAGTTGAAGTGACAAATAGATTAAAGTTACTAGATCTGATAGAGTGTCTGATGACCTACAGATGGAGTTTCTGACATTGTACAGGAGACAGGGATCAATACCATCCTCATAGAAAAGAAATGTAAAAAAGCAAAATGGCTGTCTGAGGAGGCCTTATAAATAGCTGTGAAAAGAAGAGAAGTAAAAAGCAAAGGAGTAAAGGAAAGATGTAAGCATCTGAGTGCAGAGTTAAAAAGAATAGCAAGAAGAGATAAGAAAACCTTCCTCATTGACCAATGCAAAGAAATAGAGGAAAACAACAGAATGGGAAAGACTAGAGACCTCTTCAAGAAAATTAGAAATACCAAGGGAACATTTCATGCAAAGATGGGCTAGATAAAGGAAATAAATGATATGGACCTAACAGAAGCAGAAGAAGAGGTGGCAAGAAGACACAGAAGAACTATACAAAAATATCTTCTCAACCAAGATAATCACGATGATGTGATCACTCATCTAGAGTCAGACATCCTGGAATGTGAAGTCAAGTAGGCCTTAGAAAGCATCATTATGAACAAAGCTAGTGAAGGTAATGGAATTCTTGTGGAGCTATTTCAAATCCTGAAAGACGATGTTGTAAAAGTGCTGCACTCAGAATGCCAGCAAATTTGGAAACTCAACAGTGGCCACAGGACTGGAAAAGGTCAGTTTTCACTTCAATCCCAAAGAAAGACAATGCCAAAGAATGCTCAAACTACCACACAATTGCACTCATCTCACACGCTAGTAAAGTGATGCTCAAAATTCTCCAAGCCAGGCTTCAGTAATCCATGAACTGTGAAATTCCAGACGTTCAAGCTGGTTTTAGAAAAGGCAGAGGAACCAGAGATCAAATTACCAACATCCGCTGGATGGTGGAAAAAGCAAGAGAGTTCCAGAAAAAACATCCATTTCTGCTTATTGACTATGCCAAAGCCTTTGACTGTGTAGATCAAAATAAACTGGAAAATTCGGAAAGAGATAGGAATACCAGACCACATGGCCCACCTCTTGAGAAACTTGTATGCAGGTCAGGAAGCAACAGTTAAAACTGGACATGGAACAGACTGGTTCCAAATAGGAAAAGGAGTATGTCAAGGCTATATATTGTCATCCTGCTTATTTAACTTCTATGCAGATTACATCATGAGAAAGGCTGGGCTGAAAAAAAACACAGCTGGAATCAAAATTGACAGAGAAATATCAATATCCTCAGATATGCAGATGACACCACCTTTATGGCAGAAAGTTAAGAGAAACTAAAAAGCCTCTTGATGAAATTGAAAGAGAGTGAAAAAAAATGGCTTAAAGCTCAACATTAAGGAAACTAAGATCATGGCAACTGGCTCTATCACTTCATGGGAAAGAAATGGGGAAACAATGGAAACAGTGTCAGATTTTATTTTTTGGGCTCCAAATCACTGCTGATGATGACTGAAGCCATGAAATGATGCTTATTGCTTGGAAGAAAAGATAAGACTAACCCAGATACCATATTGAAAAGCAGAGACATTACTTTGCCATTAAAAGTCAATCTACTCGAGGCTATGATTTTTCTAGTGATCACATATGAATGTGACAGTTGGACTGTAAAGAAAGCTGAGTGCCGAAGAATTGATGCTTTGGAACTGTGGTATTGAAGAAGACACTTGAGAGTCAATGGAATGCAAGGAGATCCAACCTTGCCCAACCCTCTTTCCATTTTGAAAGAGATCAGTCCTGGAATTTTTTGGAAGGAATGATACTAAAGCTGAAACTCCAGTACTTTGGCCACTTCATGGGAAGAGTTGACTTATTGGAAAAGACTCTGATGCTGGGAAGGATTGGGAACAGGAGGAGAAGGGGACGACAGAGGATGAGATGGCTGGATGGCATCACTGAGTTGATGGATGTGAGTCTGAGTGAACTCTGGGTGTTGGTGATGGACAGGGAATCCTGGAATGCTGTGATTCATGAGGTTGCAAAGAGTCAGACACGACTGAGAGACTGAACTGAACTGACCTTGTTGATGCTGTCTCCACCCAGCCTTCTGCACCATATACCCTGCCTGTGAGTGACTTCTGCACCATGTCATCTGTCCCATGAAAAATCCCCTCTCCAGGCTTTCCTCACTGAAGGCCTTCTTCACAGTGCTGTAGCCCAAGAAGCACCTTCTGTGCCAGATCAATTATCTAATGACACCTGCAGTATTCTTTTTACTCTGAACATCCTCTGAACACAGCCTCACTCATGAATCCTCCTGGGTACCCTACTTATCCCATCGTCCATTGCCCAGGAACTCCTGTCTGCTCACCTCCTCCTCTGGGTACCAAATATACTGTTATGAGTTACAGATAGCTTAAGATAAATGAGAAAGGGTTTCTTATATCCAGATCATAGAGCATGAAAGCATTAGCAATATTCCAAACAAAACTCACAATCATCTTTCATCAGTTATTTAAGTCCTATGTAAATAATTCTCATTCTGCTCAGTCTTGGGTTAGCAGCCTTATGAATCCATCAGCTTATTCCCTAGAGGTCTGGAAACTCCGGCTTACTGCATTGATAGGATTTTAAAGTGATTTAAGTAATGCCATCAGAAACTTGTGCCTTAAAACATTTGGAAAAATCTTTTTCCGGAAGGTCTGAGACAGTCCCTTTTTCTTGAAGATAAAGCATTTTGTCTTGTAGATGACTGCAATGCTTTCGGGAAAGCATAAATGCAAGACAAAAATTTTAAAATGCTGATAATTAAAGATCTCATGAGTGTTCAACACAGAAATAGTTAATCTGACAAGGAAATTTGATTGTTCTGCGGTGTGAAACATTTAAAATGATAACTAGAATTATGATTGATAACATACTATATTGTTTGTTGTTGTTCAGTCCTAAGTTGTGTCGAACTCTTTGCAAAACCATGAACTGCAACACCCAAAACTGGCCTGTCCTTCACTATCTTCCAGAGTTTGCTCAAAGTCATGTCCATTGAGTCAGTGATGACATGCAACCGTTTCATCCTCTGTTTCCCCCTTCTTCTCCTCCCTTCAATCTTTCCGGCATAATGGTCCTTTCCAATCAGTCAGGTCGTTATATCAGGTGGCCAAAGTATTGGAGCTTCAGGTTCAGCCTCAGTCCTTCCAATGAATGCTCAGGGTTAATTTCTTTTAAGATTGACTGGTTTGATCTCCTTGCAGTCCAAGGGACTCCCAGGAGGCTTCTCCAGCACCACAGTTTGAAAGCACCAGTTCTTTGGTACTCAACTTTGTTTATGGGCCAGCTCTCAAATACATACCTGATCACTGGAAAAACCATATTAGTAGTAGTGTTAGTCACTCAGTCGTGTCTGATTCTTTGTGATCTCATGGACTGTAGCCTGTCAGGCTCCTTTGTCTATAAGATTCTCCAGGCAAGAATACTGGAGTGGATTTCCATCCAGAAGATATTCCCAATCCAGGAATCAGAACCAGGTCTCCTGTGTTGCAAGTAGATTCTTTACTGTTTGAGCTACAGGGAAGACCAGAAAAACCATAACTTTGACCATATGGACCTTTGTCACCAAAGTAGTGTCTTTGCTTTTTAATATGCTATCTATGTTTATCATAGCTTTCCTTGCAAGGACAGCATCTTTTAATTTCATGACTAAAGTCACCATCCACAGTGACTTTGGAGCCCAAGAAAATAAAATATATCATGATTTCTAACGTCCCCTCTTCTATTTGCCATAAATTATGGGACTGCATGCCATGGTCTTAGTTCTTCGAATGCTGAATTCTAAGCCAGCTTTTTACTTTCTTCTTTCACCTTCATCAATAGTCCTTTAGGTCCGATTCATTTTCTGCCATTTGAGTGGTATCATCTGCAAACCTAAGATTATTGATATTTCTCCTGGTAATCTTGATTCCAGTTTGTGATTTATCCACCCTTGAATTTTGCAAGGTGTATTCTGCATATAAGTTCAATAAGCAGGGTGAAAATATACAGCCCTGATGTATTATTTTTCTAATTAGGAACCAGTCTGTTATTCCATGTCGAGTTCTAACTAACTATTGCTTCTTGACCTGCATACAGGTTTCTCAGGAGGCAGGTAAGCTGGTCTAGCATTCCCATCACCTGAAGAATTTTCCACACATTGTTGTCATCCACACAAAGGCTTTAGTGTAGTTAAAAAAGCAGAAATAGATGTGGGATTATTTATTTATTTATTTATTTATTTATTTATTTATTTATTTATTTATTTATTTATTTATTGAATTCTCATGCTTCCTCTATGATCTAGTGGATATTGGCAATTTGATTTGATTCCTCTGCATTTTATAAATCCAGCTTTCACATCTGGAATTTCCTGGTTCATGTACTGTTGAACCCTAGCTTGAAGAACTTTGAGTATTACCTTGCGAGTGAAATAAGCTCAATTATATGGAATTTTGAACATTCTTTGGCATTGCCTTTCATGAGATTGGAATGAAAACTGACTTTTTCCAATCCTGTGGCCACTGCTGAATTTTCCAAATTGGCTGACATATTGAGTGTACCACTTTAACAACATAATCCTTTAGGATTTTAAACATCTCAGTTAGAATTCTGTTACTTTCACTACTTTTGTATGTAATAATGCTTCCTAAGGCCCATCTTGCTTCACACTACAGGATGTCAGGCTCCTGGTGGATGGCCACACCATCGTGGTTATGTGAGTCATTAAAACCTTTTGTATAATTTGTATAATTATCTTGTGTGTTCTTGCCACCCTTAATATCATCTGCTTCTACTAGATCCTTGCTGTTTCTGTTCCTTTGTCATGCCCATTGTTGCATGAAATTTAACAGTTTCATACCAGGGCAAGCAGCACCAGGACAGAGCATAAACAGTAAGGACATTGATTAACCTCCAGGAAATTCATACTGTTTCTGAAACCTTCATCTCAATAATATTTTGTCCACACAAATGTAACCTAGGGAAGCTTAGGCATCTCTTGTGACTTTACAAAGGCTCTCATGTAACTCAATATATCAAACAAAATTTTTACGAGATGAAAGAGCCTCTCTGATTTTCTACAGTCTCTCTCTTGGAAAACTCAAATAGGGTTTCAGAATAAAGACTATATCACTCAGGAGAAATCCTTGGTGGTCCAGTGGTTAGAAATCAGCATTTTCACTGCCAATGGTCCAGGTTCAATCCCTAGTCAGGGAAATTAGATCCCAGAAGCCACCTGGCATGGCAGGGAAATGAACAAAGAATATATGACTTAGGGTTAGAGTGTGGGGAACATAAAATACAGTTGTTAGGAAGGTTGAATACTTAGCTAAATAAGATCGTGTGTCCTTAACAAACAATACTTGTCTATTTAACCAAAGTGAAAAAATATTTTTGAAAGTGCATATTGAAGTAAATGCAATTATAAAGAACCTTAGTTCTTTCAGAATTGACAAGGCTTGATTGAAGGCCATGAGTAAGTCAACATAAATAACAAAAATATATATATATATTATTCTGATTAGAGTCTTTGATTTCTAGGCAGATGACTCAAAAAGTAATGAAAAACATTTTACAACCTGAGTAATTTTACTACCAGTAATCTAAGGAAATCTTTCTAATTTAACAGAGAAAATAAAATTATAATTTTGCCTCAATGTACTATGTGATACAATAGCTCAGTTTTTATTTTTTAATTAATTTTTATTTTTTTAGTTTCTTTTGCTTTACAATACTGTATTCGTTTTGCTATACATTTATACATTGACATGCATCAGCCACGAGTGTACATGAACTCCAGTCAGTTTTTAAAATCTTATAAACAAACCCATTGATTTTTAGCCACATTGACCACAAGAAAAAAAATCCCTTTTCTGAGAACCATATCCTTTCAGGTTTTGTCCTGTCCTTTCATCTTTGTCATGTTGGAACAAGTAGTCATTTTACTTTAGGGGGGAAAATATTCTGTTTCCTTAAAAAAATACATCTTGTACATCTTACATAGTTACTTTAGTATACATGTAAAGATTTAAGTTAGGAAAATATCTTGCAAACTATCTTTAATGCTGGCGTACTATATATAAAACATAATTATTGCTAAAATAAAGTTGTGTGAGAGTTATTAACTTTCATTAATTCCTGAGAACTTTAAGAACATTCAATTCATGAAAAGTACTTAATTATCTCAAAAACAATCATAACAAAATTCCTTAAAGGACTTTAATCATCTAATTCAGTAATGCCATCAGGGTAAGACATATTATCAGAAAAGGACATGGCAACCCATTCCAGTACACTTTCCTGGAAAATCCCATGAACAGAGGAGCCTGGTAGGCTGCAGTCCATGGGGTTGCACAGAGTTGGACATGACTGGGCACCTTCCCTTTCAATTTTCAGTTTCATGCATTGGAGAAAGAAATGGCAACCCACTCCAGTGTTCTTACCTGGAGAATCCCAGAGATGGGGGATCCTGATGGGCTTCCGCCTATGGGGTTGCACAGAGTCAGACACGACTGAAACAACTTAGCAGCAAAAGCAGCAGCAGCCTACCTAGAGAAACAAGAAAATTATCAAACAGACAATGTAAATTGATAACTAAAACAACTAGAAAAAGAACAAATAATTCCAAAGAAGGCAGAAGGAAAGAAGTTATAAAGATCCGAGCAGAAATAAATGAAAAAGAAATTTAAAAAAAAGTAAAGATGAATAAAACTAAAAGGTTGTTATTTGAGTAGATAAACAAAACTGACAAAACTTTAGCCAGAGTCACCAAGAAAAACAGGTAAGTATCAAATCAAGAAAATTAGAAATGAAGAAGGAAGGTGACAACAGACAATGCAGAAATACAAAGGATTATAAAAGTCTATTATAAGCAACTAGATGACAATCAAATGAACAACCTGGAAGAAATGCATATATTCTTAGAAAAGTTCAGTCTTCCAAGATAGAATCGGTAAGAAACACAAATTATGAACAACCCAATTAAAAGCTCTGACATCAAAACTGTGATAAAAATAGATCCCCCAAAAAGCAAAGTCCAAGGCCAGATGGCTTCACAGGTGAATTCCATTAAACATTTAGAGAAGAGATGACTCTCATCCATCAAAAACTCTTTCAAAAAATTCCAGAGGAAGGAACACTTCCAAATTCATTCTATGAGGCCACCACCACCCTGATACCAAAACCAGACAAAGACAACACAAAAAAGAAAATTAGAAGCCAATATCACCAAGGAACATAGATGCACATATCCTCAAAAAATTTCTAGCAAATGGAATTCAACAACACATTAAAAAGATCATATACCATAATAAACTTGGATTTACCCCAGGAATGCAATGATTCATCAATATATGCAAATCAGCCAATGTATACACTACATTAACAAATTGAAAGATAAAATCCATGTGATAATATCACTAGAAACAAAAAATGCCTGTAACAAAATCCAGCTCTTTGATTAAAAAAAAAAAAAAACTCTTCAGAAAATGGGCATAGAAGGAACCTAACAACACAGTAAAGGTCATATATGATAAACCCACAACAAACTATTCTTAATGGTGAAAATCTGAAAGCATTCCCTCTTAGATTAGGAACAAGACAAGAGTGCCCATTCTCATCACTATTAGTCAACATAATTTTGCATATGCTAGCTATGGCAATCAGCAGAAAATAAATAAATAAATAAAATAATTCAGATTGGAAACGAAGTAAAACTCTCACTATTTGAAGATGACAAGATACTATACTTACAAAACACTAAAAATACTATCAGAAATTTACTAGAGCTAATCAGTCATTTGAAACTTAACAAAGTCACAGGATACAAAATCAAGACATAATCATTGCATTTTTAAATATTAACAATGAAAAATCAGAAAGAGAAGATAAGGAATCAATATCATCTACTATTGCAACAAAAGGAATAAAATACCTAGGAATAAACCTACCTAAGGAGATAAAAGAACTGCATATGGAAAAATAGAGAAGATGGTAGAGGAATAGGATGGGGAGACCACTTTCTCCCTCACAAATTCATCAAAAGAACATTTCAACGTTGAGTAAATTCCACAAAACTTCTGAATGCCGGCTGAGGACATCAGGCACCCAGAAAAGCAGATCATTGTATTCAAAAACAGGTAGGAAAAAATATGAAAGATGAAAAAGGAGACAAACAAGGTATGTAGGGAGCTCTGTCCTGGGAAGGGAATTTCAAGAGAGGTTTCCAAACACCAGGAAACACTCTCACTGCTGAATCTGTGGCAAGCCTTGGAAGCACAGAGGACAACATAACAGGAAGGAAAAATAAATAAATAATCAAAACCAACAGATTACGAGCCCAACAGTAACTCCCCCAGCAGAGAAGCAGTGCAGATGCCTGCATCCACAACTAGCTGGGCAGGGAGGCACAGGAGGTGCAGGCTGCAGTGCTTTGTAAGATTCAGGCCAGAATGCCCCATTCACAACCAGAGCAAGGTAACTTGGGCTAGAAAACCAGACTGTGGGATAGCTGCCACGTGAAAGGCTTGAACATAAGACACTGCCAGGACCGAGCACAGAACAAAGGAGGGAACAGAACTAGCCAGCTACAGACCATCCCCTCTGGCGACAGGCAGCCAGAGCCATAAGGGCTGGAAGGGGGCAATTGCAGCCCAAGAGAGACATTACCTACCAAACTGCAAGCAGGCTTCTTTACTAACTAAAAGTTCCGGGCAGTCATCAGCCAGAGAAGGGATGCCAGTGATACACCCAGAAAACTGAGCAGCAGAGACAGAAAGACAATAAGTCGTAGTGACTGTGCTCACCAAACACCTGAGCTTTTCAGACCTGGGAAGGCACAAAATGCAGGCCCAACTGAATCCGGCCTCTGAGTGCAAGCCTGAGTGGTGCATGCAGCCTAGGGCCAGCCTCAGATGGTTCCCAGTGGAGCAACATAGAGCCTGAGCGGTGTGCATTGCAAGCAGGGGCAGGCCCCCTGAGAAACTGCAAACACACACCGGTGATGCTTGTTTGCAGCATCCATCCCTCCCCACAGCACGACTGAACAAGTGAGCCTAAAAAAAAAAAAAAAAGGTTTCCACCACCGCCCCGCTGTGACAGGGTGGAAATCAGACAATGAAGAGACTAGCAAACAAAAGAAGTTAAACAGGGAACTGCCTTGAAAGTGACCCCACACTGCCCACAACACCAGAGAAAGGGCTAGATATATCTTTACTATGTTTACGTTTATTTTGTTGTTTTTGTTGATATTGTTGTGTGACTGTTTTTCTTTTATTTTCCCTCTTCTTTTTTTCTTGAACTTTTTAAATTTTAAGTCCTCTATTTCTTCTTTAATTTTTTATTTTTATAACCTACTCTTACTTTTCAAAAAAAAAAAAAAAAAAACAACTATTTTTAAAGTGAATGCCGTATATACTTTTTGTGGTGGGTGTTGATTTTTTTTTTTAATAATTCTGGTGGCTTTGTTCATTTGTGTTTTCTCTTTCCTCTCCTTTTTCTTTAATATTGTATTTTTTGAAAAATCCAACCTCTGCTCCAGATTTTAAATCTTTGCTTTTTGGTATTTGTTGTCAATTTTGTACATTTAAAAACCCAATCTTCAGTACCCAATCTTATCTGAGAGTGAGATTACTGGCTTGACCACTCTCTCCTACTTTCAACTCTCCTTTTTCTCTACCAAGTGTCCTCTGTCTCTTCCCTCTCACTTCTCTTCTCTACCCAACTCTGTGAATCTCTCTGTATTCCAGATGGTGGAGAACACTTAGGGAACTGGTTACTGCCTGGATCTGTCTCTCTTCCATTCATTTCCCTCTTTTATCTTCCTGGCCACTTCTGTCTACTTCCTCCCTCTCCTCTTACCTGTATAACTCTGTGAACACCTCTAAGAGTCCAGACTGAGGAATGCACATAAGGAAGTGACTACTGACCAGCTTACTCTCACCTCTTTTAATCCCACTTCATCTCATTCCAGTCACCTCTAACTACTCCCTCCCTCTTCTCTTCTCCATGTAACCCAGTGAATATCTCTGGGTGTCCCTCAATGTGGAGAAACTTTTCATCTTTAACCTAGATGGTTTATCATTGATGCTGTATAGATGGTGAAGTCTTGAGGCTACAGTAAAAATGAAACTGAAAACCACAAGCAGGAGGCTTAAGTCCAAATCCTGAAAACATCAGAGAACTCCTGAATCCAGGGAACATTAATTGATAGGAGCTCATCAGATGTCTCCATACCTACACTGAAACCAAGCACCACCCAAGGGCCAACAAGTTCCAGAGCAAGACACACCACACAAATTCTCCAGCAACACAGGAACACACACCCAAGCTTCAATATACAGGCAGCTTAAAGTTGTTCCAAAGCCACTGACGTCTCATTACCCATTACTGGTGACTCCACTGCACTCCAGAGAGAAGAGATCCAGCTCTACCCATCAGAACTTCAACACAAGCCTCCCTAACCAAGAAACCTTGACAAGCCACTGATACAACCCCTCCCACAGTGAGGAAATTACATAATAAAGAGAACTCTACAAATTTCCAGAATATAGAAACGCCACACCAAATGCAGCAATATAACCAAGATGAAGACACAGAGAAATACGCAGCAGTTAAAGGAACAGGAGAAATGCCCACCAAATCAAACCAAAGAAGAGATAGGGAATCTACATGAGAAAGAATTCCAAATACTGATAGTGAAAATGATCCAAAATCTTGACATCAAAATGAAATCACAGATAAATAGCCTGGAGACAAGGATTGAGAAGATGCAAGACAGGTTTAACAAGGACCTAGAAGAAATAAAAAAAAAAAAGAGTCACTATATAATGAACAATTCAATAAATTAGATCAGAAACACTCTGGAGGCAACAAATAGTATAATATTGGAGGCAGAAGATAGGACTAGTAAATAGAAGATAGAATGATAGGAAAAAATGTATCAGAGAGGAAAAAAGAAAAAATGAATTAAAAGAAATGAGGACAATCACAGATACCTCCAGGACAATATGAAATGATCCAACATTTGAATGATAGGAGTCCCAGAAGAAGACAAAAAGAAAGACCATGAATAAATATTTGAGGAGATAATAGTTGAAAACTTCCCTAAAAGGAGGAAGGGAATAATCACCCAAGTCCAAGAAACCCAGAGAGTTCCAAATAGGATAAACCCAAAGCAAAACACCCCAAGACACATATTAATCAAATTAACAAAGACCAAACACAAAGAATAAATATTAAAAGCAGCAAGGGAAAAACAATAAATAACACACAAGGGGATTCCCGTAAGGATAACTGCAGATTTTTCAATAGAAACTTTTCAGGCCAGGAGGGAATGGCAAGACATACTTAAAGTGATGAAAGAAAATAACCTACAGACAAGATTATTGTATCCAGCAAGGATATCATTCAAATATGAAGGAGAAATCAAAAGTTTTACAGACAAGCAAAAGTGGAGAGAATTCAGCACCACCAAAGCAGCTCTCCAATAAATGCTAAAGGATACTCTCTAGACAGGAAACACAAAAAGGACGTATAAACCTGAACCCAAAACAGTAAAGTAAATGGCAACAGGATCATACTTATCAATAATTACCTTAAATATAAATAGGTTGAATGCCCCAAATATGCTGCCTACAAGAGACCCACTTCAAAACAAGGGACACATACAGACTGAAAGTGAAGGGCTGGGGAAAAAAAATTCCATGCAGAGACCAAAAGAAAGCAGGAGTGGCAATACTCATATCTGATAAAATAGACTTTAAAACATAAGCTGTGAGAAGAGACAAAGAAGGCCACTAAATGATGATCAAAAGATCAATCCAAGAAGAAGATATAACAATTTTAACTATATATGCACCCAACATAGGAGCACTGCAATATGTAAGACAAATGCTAACAAGTGTTAAAGGGGAAATTAACAATAACAAAAAATAGTGGGAGACTTTAATACCCCACTTACACCTATGGACAGATCAACTAAACAGAAAATTAACAAAGAAACCCAAACTTTAAATGATACAATAGACCAGTTAGACCTAATTGATATCTATAGGACATTTCAGCCCAAAACAATACATTTCACCTGTTTCTCAAGGGCTCACGGAATCTTCTCCAGGAGAGATCACATCCTGGGCCATAAATCTAATCTTGATAAATTAAAACAATAATAATAATAATAATTCCAAGCATCTTTTCTGACCATAATGAATTAAGATTAGATCTCAATTACTGGAGAAATACTATTAAAAATTTCGACATATGGAAGCTGAACAACACAATTCTGAATAACCAACAAATCACAGAAAAAATCAAAAAAGAAATCAAAATATGTATAGAAATGAATGAAAATGAAAACACAACAACCCAAAACCTGTGGGACACTATAAAAGCAGTGATAAGAGGAAAGTTCATAGCAATACAGGCATACCTCAAGAAACAAGAAAAAAGTCAAATAAATAGCCTGACTCTACACCTAAAGCAACTAGAAAAGGAAGAAATGGAGAACCCCAGAGTTAGTAGAAAAAAAGAAATCATAAAAATTAGGGCAGAAATAAATGCAAAAGAAATAAAAGAGACCATATCAAAAATCAACAAGGCCAAAAGTTGGTTCTTTTAATGGATAAATAAAATTGACAAACCACTTGCCAGACTCATCAAGAAACAAAGAGAGAAAAATCAAATCAATAAAATGAGAAATGAAAATGGAGCGATCACAAGAGACAACACAGAAATACAAAGGATCATAAGAGACTACTACCAGCAATTACATGCCAATAAAATGGACAACGTGGAAGAAATGGACAAATTCTTAGAAAAGTACAACTTTCCGAAACTGAACCAGGAACAAATAGAAAATGTTAACAGATCCATCACAAGCACGGAAATTGAAACTGTGATCAGAAATCTTCTAGCAAACAAAAGCCCAGAACCAGATGGCTTCACAGCTGAATTTACCAAAAATTTAGAGAAGAGCTAATACCTATCCTACTCAAACTCTTCCAGAAAATTACAGAGGAAGGTCAACTTCCAAACTCATTCTATGAGGCCACCATCACCCTAATACCAAAACTTGACAAAAATGGCACAAAAAAAAAAAAAAGCAAGCAAGCAAGAAAGAAAACTACAGGCCAATATCACTGATGAATATAGATGCAAAAATTCTCAACAAAATTCTAGCAATCAGAATCCAACAACATATTACAAAGATCATACACCATGACTAAGTGGGCTTTTATCCTAGGGATGAAAGGATTCTTCAACATCCACAAATCAATCAATGTAATTCACCACATTAACAATTTGAAAAATAAAAGCCATATGATTATCTCAATAGATGCAGAAAAGGCCTTTGACAAAATTCAACATCCATTTATGATAAAAATTATCCAGAAAGCAGGAACAAAAGGAACATACCTCACCATAATAAAAACTATATATGACAAACACACAGCAAACATTAACATCAATGGTGAAAAATTGAAAGCATTTCCCCAAGAGTCAGTAACAAGAGAAGGGTGCCCATTTTCAGCGCTAGTATTCAACATAGTTCTGGAAGTTTTGGCTACAGAAATTAGAGCAGAAAAATAAATAAAATAATTCCAAGTTTGAAAAGAAGAAGTAAAACTCTCACTGTTTGAAGATGACATGATCCACTACATAGAAAACCCTAAAGACTCCACCACAAAATTACTAGAGCTAATCAATGACTACAGTAAAGTTGCAGGATACAAAATCAACACACAGAAATCCATTGCATCCCTATACACTATTAATGAGAAAGTAGGAAAAGAAATTAAGGAAACAATTCAATTCACCATTGCTATAAAACGAATAAAATACTTAGGAATATATCTACCTAAAGAAACTAAAGACCTATATATAGAAAACTATAAAATATTGATGAAATAAATCAAAAAGGACACTAATAGATGGAGAAATATACCATGTTCAGAGATCAAGAAAATCAATATAGTAAAAAGCCAAAAAACTAAATAGACATTTCTCCAAAGAAGACATATGGATGGCTAACAAACACATGAAAAGATGCTCAACATCACTCCTTATCAGAGAAATGCAAATCAAGACCACAATGAGGTACCATTTCACACCAGTCAGAATGGCTGTGATCCAAAAGTCTGCAAGCAATAAATGCTGGAGAGGGTGTGGAGAAAAGGGAACCCTCTTACATTGTTGGTGGGAACGCAAATTAGTACAGCCACTATGGAGAACAGTGTGGAGATTCCTTAAAGAAACTGGAAATAGAACTGCCTTATGACCCAGCAATCCCACTGCTGGGCATACACACTGAGGAAACCAGAATTGAAAGAGACACATGTACCCCAATGTTCATCCCAGCATTGTTTATAATAGCCAAGACATGGAAACAACCTAGATGTCCATGCAGCAGATGAATAAGAAAGCTATGTTACATATATACAATGGAGTATTACTCAGCCATTAAAAAGAATACATTTGAATCAGTTCTAATGAGATGGATGAAACTGGAGCCAATTATACAGAGTGAAGTAAGCCAGAAAGAAAAACAACAATACAGTATATTAACACATTTACATGGAATTTAAGAAGATGGTAATGATAACCCTGTATGTGAGACAGCAAAGGAGACACAGATGTATAGAACGGACTTTTGAACTCTGAGGGAGAAGGAGAGGGTAGGATGATTTGGGAGAATGGCATTGAAACATGTATACTATCATGTAAGAAATTAATTGCCAGTCTATGTTTGATACAGGATACAGGATGCTTGGGGCTGGTGCACTGGGATGATCCAGAGAGATGATATGGGGTGGGAGGTGGGAGGGGGGTTCAGGATTGGGAACTCATGTACACTTGTGGTGGATTCATGTCAACGTATGGCAAAACCAATACAGTATTGTAAAGTAAAATAAAGTAGAAATAAAATAAATAAAAAATATAAGACACTGATGAAGGAAATAAAAAATGAAATAAAGAGATGGACAGCTATTTCATATTCCTGGGTTTGAAGAATCAATACTGTGAAAGTGACTCTACTCCCAAATGTAATCTACAGAGTCAATGTGATCCCTGTCAAATTACCAATGACATTTTTCATAGAACTAGAACAACAACAACAAAAAAAAACCCTCACAATTCATATGGAATTAAAAAAGATCCTGAATAACCAAAGCAGTCTTGAGAAAGAAGAGTGGAACTGGAGGAATCAACCTTCCTGATTTCAGACTATCCTACAAAGCTACAGTCATCAAGACAGTATGGTACTGGCATACAACAATATATATAGACCAGTGGGACAAGGTAGAAAACCCAGAGATAAATCCATGTAGCTATGGGTACCTTATTTTTTTTTTACAAAAGTGACAAGAATATACAGTGGGGCATATAAACCTCTTCAATAAGTGGTGCTGGGAAAAGAGGACAGCTCTATGTAAAAGAATGAAATCAGAACACCTCCAAACACCATACATAAAGATCAACTAAAAATGAATTAAAGCCTAAATGTAAAACAATAAACCATAAAACTCTTAGAGGAAAATACAGGCAGAACACCCTATGACATAAATCACAGCAAGATCCTCTATGACCCACCTCCTAGAATAAAAGAAATAAAAACAAAAATAAACAAGCAGGACCTAATTAAACTTAAAAACGCTTGCACAGCAAAAGAACCTTATAAACAAGCTGAAAAGACAATCATCAGAATAGAAGGAAATAATAAAGGGACAACAGAGGATGAGATGGCTGGATGGCATCACTGAATCTATGGACATGAGTTTGAGTAAACTCCAGGAGTTGGTGATGGACAGGGAGCCTGGCATGCTGTGATTCACAGGGTCACAAAGTGTCATACATGACTGAGTAACTGAGATGAACTGAATAGCAAGTGAAACAACTGACAAAGGATTAATTTCCAAAAACTACAAGCAGCTTTAAGAGATGATGGAGGAATAGTATCCATTACTATTATAGAGACCATTTTTTTTAAATTTACTGTACCCTGTATCAAACATAGGCTGGTGATTTGTTTCTTACATGATAGTATACATGTTTCAGTGCCATTCTCCCAAATCCTCCCACCCTCTCCCTCTCCCTCAGAATCCAAAAGTCTGTTCTATTCATCTGTGTTAGAAACCATTTTCTAAACTGAGATGAACTGAATAGCAAGTGAAACAACTGACAAAGGATTAATTTCCAAAAACTACAAGCAGCTTTAAGAGATGATGGAGGAATAGTATCCATTACTATTATAGAGACCATTTTTTTTAAATTTACTGTACCCTGTATCAAACATAGGCTGGTGATTTGTTTCTTACATGATAGTATACATGTTTCAGTGCCATTCTCCCAAATCCTCCCACCCTCTCCCTCTCCCTCAGAATCCAAAAGTCTGTTCTATTCATCTGTGTTAGAAACCATTTTCTCCCTCAACAAATTCATCAAAAGATCATTTGAATGCTGAGAAACAGAACAATTTCTGAATGCTGGCAGAGAAAAACAGACACCCAGAAATGCAGCCCATTTTCTTCAAAAGGAAGTAGGACAAAATAGAAAAGGCAGAAAGAGAGACAAAACAGTTAGGGATAGAGTTACATCCTGGAGAGGGAGTTGTGAAGGAGTAGAAGTTTCTAAACAGCAGGAAACCCTCTCACTGATGGGTCTGTGGGCAGTTTTGGAATCTCACAGGGCAACATAAAAAGAAGGAAAACACACACACACACACACACACACACACACACACACACACACACACACACACACGCACACAATATGTGCCTAACCGCCACTCCCAGCAAAGAAGTAGACCAGATGCCCATACCTACCACCAACGAGTGAGCAGAGGCTGGACAGGGAGAAACAGGATGCATGATTAGGGTAAGGACCAGGCCTGAATGCCCTGAGGACAATCTGAGGGAGCTAACGTGAGATAGCAACCCAAAGTGTGGGATTGCCAGAGAGAAAAATAAATAAATAAATAAGGCAGAGAACTTTCCCATGAAAAGCTGCAACCTAAGGTGAAGCCTGGCCTGCTCACAGAACTAAGGATTGAGCAATCACCAAAGGAGAGCTGGCTGGCTGTGGACCATCCACTCACCCACTGAGGGGAAGGCACACTCTAGCCAGAGGTGGAAGGTGAGGGGCAATTTCCAGCCCAAAGTTGTCATCCTTGACCAAACTGTGAGCAGGCTCCCAGTTGCTAACCATGTCTTCTGGGATCCTGGCTAGTTGACTTCCACTAGGAGGGTTGCAGACTGAGATCAGCACCCAGAGGAGATACACTTCACACCTGAGATGGTGCTGTCATGGCGCACCTGAGATACCAAGCAACTGGGACCGGGGAGGTGATTAAGATGCAGGACCACTTGGATAGTGACCTGGACAAGCACCTGGTCACCCAAGCTGCTCACACTTGGAAGGGCACAAAACACAGGCCCAACTGAATCTGTGCCTTTGTTGATTACTCAAGAACCTGAACCTGAGTAGCTAAGACAGGCAAGTGCATGAAACACAGTGCCTGTTTTGGTCCATACACTTGCAGAGCAACCTGGAGACTGAGCTGTGTAGACCAGGAAAACACATGACACACTGAGCTGGGGCAAATCCAGTGTGGTCCATACACTGTTAACACTCCCTGTACATACCAGTGATACTTGTTTGCAGTGTTTCTCCCTCCCCACAACAAAACAAGTGAGCCTAAATAAGTGACCACCTTTGCCCCCTTGTGTCAGGAAGGAAATTAGACACTAAAGAGACTTGCAAACAGAGGAAGCCAAAATAAACAAAGAAGAGGGAACCACTCTGGAAGTGACAGGTGCAACAGATTAAAACCCTGT